>SCHK01326079.1:0-13286 GCA_004124795.1 Poropuntius huangchuchieni
GTTAAAATGTGAGGTTTAGACTTAATAAATAATATAAAAAATAAAAATAATAATATAATAAAATAATATATTATAAAAATAATAAATAAAATGATTTCATCACTTCAAAAACGTTCTGAAATATGAAAACTGAAAGATAATGTTGTTTTAGACACTATATTTTGAATTACGTTAATAATATATACACATACACACTTATCTATCTATATTATATATATACATATACATATAACCTAAAGAAGAATGTTATTTTCAGAGATTAGTTTTTTTAATTAAATACGTTAAATATGAGTTAAACAAATAAATAAATACACATACATACATAAATTTAAATACAAAACTATTTTTAAAGGTGGAGAATACAAGGTAAAGAGCCTGCTAAAAAATTTTTTATTTTTATCTAGTTTTCCTGTAAAAGTATCCTGAGCATCTTTAAAATAAGATTCATTTACCTGAGAATCAAAACTGTGTTCAGATGGAAATATGAAAACTGACAGATTAACTGAGAAACAACACAAAATTGACTGATTAATTGACTGCCTGACTTATATGCAGGTATTGTAACCTAATTCAGTTGATTAAGAGCAGAGAAGTGTCTGTTTGGCAAGATACTAGAAATGAATGACATTAATTCTGAAAGAAGCAGGGCATTAGGTTGGGGAAATACCTAATATGATGCATCATGTGCTGGGCACTGGCACCATATGATATCAATTAATGCTGTAAAACGAGATACAAGCAGAGTCCCAGAGAGATTAATAGCTGTTGTTTGTGTCTGCAAGTCAGTGGAGATGATTATTACCGAAGTAAATCTCATCCTTCGGTGTCTTTGTAACTGAGGAACCTATGGGGATTTGTCTGGGCAAGAGGTAGGGGCCAAGCAATTTATTTCTACAATTCACCCAGCCTTCTGAGGAGACCACAATTATTTTCATTCCCCCTGTATGCCACACGCTCTTTGAGTCGAAAAATTGAGTGGCCCGGCAGCTCTAATCAGAGGTTAAGACAACAGCACGCTGCGGCCTGCAGATCATCAAGCGTGTTTCCGTATCCCATCGCCCAGGAGCACAGAGCAAATCTAAGACGCTGACTCTCACACTCACCTTTAATAAGCCCAGACACTGCAGGAGGGAAAAACACACCCTGACATATATTTGATGGGGAATATGCCATCTTCAACAGATTAGATAGGTCACAACAAAGACGATATTTTGACTACAAAGTCTTGTTGTGTATTACTAAATGTAGATGTAGGGACGTACAAAAAGAGGAATGAAAGAAATAAAACAACTAGAAACCCAGAAACTACAACCGAACATAGTTTATGCGTACATATTTACATGAAGAAACAGATTACGTGTCACCATGCCGAACCGATGCACTTATCATATTAAAAAAAGGATATAATAATCATAAAATGAAAAGGGATTTTAAGAGACACTGACTGTAATATCGACACATTTAATTAACAGTGAATTCGCAATTAAACTAAATTAAAAAAATCCACAATCTCTAACCTTATGACTTCCTCTGTATGCCTCGGCAGACCTGAATAAGGATCAATGCGTTGTAGTTTTGTTCTCCACTTGTTTACATTCAGGCCGGCAATTTCTCTGAAGAATGCATTTCTCCAGTATCCCTTTGGCTTCTCCTGCACACCCACCACACCAAGATCACGTATCATCTGATCTTCTTGACTGGCTTTCTTCGTCTTGCTACGTTCGTGGATGTAAAACTGATACCACATAAAACTGCAAGGACATCGGGATGAGGAAATAAGGATTTTGATTGAATTTTTGAACTATGAGAGAAAGAAGTTCTGAAAAAACCCCCAAAAAAAACTCACTCACTTGCTGTTGGACAGTTCCCAGAAATGCTTGTTGACAAAACTAATGCAGAAAAGAGACCCAGGATCCAAGTACGATAGAATCCTGAGAATGATCTCTGCTGGCATCCTAGTTTAAGTCGGATAGATAGATAGAGAGATAGATAGGAGAACAGAAAAGTAGACATATAGGTATTTTAATACTAAATAAATAAATAAATAAATAAATAAATAAATAATGTGCTTAAACATACAACTACTTAAATCGCTATTTTAAACTACCACCGAATCATTTATTTAATTAATTTCTAGTGATGAGAGCCAGAGACTCACTGTAAATCTAAAACACTTGGGTAAAGTTGGTTTTATATTCGCACATTCGGACTGCTGCATTCAATTACTTTGTTAACCACAAACTTTATTGCACATATAATTAGAAAGTTATTGAACGCGGAAATGTGTGAATGTTGTGAATGTGCGAATATAAAACCAACTACCTAAGTAGCTAAAACTACCATACTCGCAAAACTTGCCTTTCTAAGGAGTTTTCACAAGAATTTCCTTTGCGTTTGGATGTCATTCTGTAGACTGATGGATGTAGAGCTGCTTTTCTTTGTTTTCTGAGAAAACTAAACACAAACACACTGAAACGATTTAGCAGAGTTCTGCAGTGCATAAGCATTAAATTATGTTAAATAACATAGAAGCAACAACAACCTGGACATGGGTTTTGATTTAATAACTGAAGGCTGCCCAGCATCTTGCCTCTGGATCTTCACGGATTGCGAAGACATGCTTTGTATATCTTCCGAAGCGTGTTTAAGTGCCTCTTAATTTGTTATCTGTTCAGTCTCGCTCTTCCGGCGTCTCTCTGTCAAGGTAACCAGGCCAGCGGGCTACCGCGCAGGTGCCAGGCGCTTTAACCGACCTACACTGGACGTACTGTCATCTCACATAGTCTGGTTTATTTTTAATGGGTACAGTCTAGTACACTAGGTAGGACATTAAACAGTTTAGCGAAGAGTTGTACCATGTTATTCCAAAAGAAAACTTCTAAAAGCACTGTTGCCACCACTACATTCTTCTACTAACAGGTGTTGTCACTATCTGGCGAAATTCCGCCACCAACAGGCCAGGAGCGGAAGTGTCGTTTCGAAACAACCTAATCGAAAAGTTTCAAACTAGGATCTATGAACGCCATGAGAGCCGCATGGGGGTGCTAATGCTACGTGAACAATTTGAGAGTAACAAAATGCTGAATGTGTTTTTTCTATTCCTTCATCATATATTTGTTCTAATGTAAATATATAGTTTTTTTTTCTCTAATTTGCTGGTACGCTTGTTATCTTGTTGTGTTTTTTTCTCATTAAATCAGATTTGGAATAATTTAGCCTTACATTACTTGCTCACCAGTGGATCCTCTGCAGTGAATGGGTGCCATCATAAGAGTTCAAACAGTTAAAATACATAACAATAATCCACATGACTCCAGTCCATAATGTCTTGCGAAGCAAAAAGCTGTGTATTTGTAAGAAATAAACGCATCATGAAGGCGTTAACTTAAACCGATGCTTCTGTCCAAAATATGAGTCCATAATCCATAATTGTCCCCTGACTATTGTCCCCTGACATCAAAATCCATTTTCGCTTGTAAACAATGCTTGATCTGTGCACATTTCTCTCCTGCTTCAGACGAGAAACAACTTTTTCGCTGGAGACAGCAGTATTATGGATGAAGGACTATTTTAGCCGGATTTCATTCAAATCTTGGATTGCCTTAGGGTGAGTACATTTTTAGCAAATTTTTATTTTTGTTTGATGAAAACACTGGATGAGATCTTAATGAAGCAAAAAATAGCAAAGGGAAGTTTTAGAAAAAAAAATGATGGTGGTCTAGGTGATCTCAAGCGCGATGATGGTCTGCTGCCTGTCAGATGAAATAGTCATAACATTCACAATAATGTACGGTTTCTCTTGGTTGGGGAGAGCTCTTCTCTGTGGGCATAAACGGCTCTGGGCCCTGTGATACACAGGTCCCGATGACCACCCAGCTTGACATTTGATGTTTTCTTTCTTTCACTCGCCCTTGCAGGCCCTAGGTCAACCGCTGCTCTCAGATACTCAACGTCAACCTCCACAAAGCCTGTCACTCTACACCCACAGTGTGATTCTTGTCAAAAAAAGTGCATGGAGAGCCTGTGAGGATGGATGATGTTGACTATGAGTGGAATATGCATGATCTGTCACCTAACTTAACCTAACTGTTGCAGGTGAAGTTTACTTGAAATCTATTTTAAAACCATTGAAAAATGTGTTAATAAAATATGGTCAGGATAGTATTTGTTGTTATTTGCAGTCTCTCAAGTATCCTAAAAGACAAGAATATCATATTGTGAAGTGCCTATTATACTTCAGATTTAATAAAGACACTGAGTCATTCCATTATGAATTAAGGCAGTATCCCCATTTCACTCTTTAGAAGGCGCTGGCCGCGATTGTCTTGCATGATATTTCCAATTAGCAACTTTGAAGAGTGAGGGAAACTATTAATTAGGGAGGTTAAGAATGGGTTCAGTGGACATAACACATATTAAGTAGACCTATCAAACTCAGAATCACACTTTATACACTTTACAGCAGCTCCGGAGCTTCTTTGAAAAGCTTTTTAAAGCACAAAACTGATTGCTTCCCTGTTTTGTTTTTCCTAATGAGGTTATATTATGGCAATTCTCAGATAACACCTTTGTTTAAATCAACTTAACATGTCAGTGTTACACTGATTTAATCAATTTAACATGTCTTTTGTATTTGATTTTAAAGTTATAAGAAGTGCAATCAATGTAATTAATGTCAGTTAATGCAATTACTTAGAAAATTAAGGTAACAAACAAACAATCAACTTTTTTTTAATTTTAATTATTTATTTATTTATTTTTTTTTTTAAATAAGTATTATCTACAAATATTTTTTAAATATTTAATTAACAACATATGTATATTAATACAAGTTGCTCTACTGTATACACTCTTAAAAATAATGGTTCTTTATTGGCATATATGGTTTCACGAAGAACTTTTAACATCCACTTCACAAAAGGTTCTTTATAGCAAATTGTTCTTTAGTTTTTTACATGTTCTTCACACTAAGTGCCGTCAGAGTTTTGGAACCTTAAAACAACATAGACGTTTTAGCACCGGCCATTGTTCACCAAGCCATAGTAATAGACCAAGCATGTTTCATAGTGTTTATTTAAAAATATAAACTTTATAAACACAGTGGTTTGAGGTTATCTGATTTTGTGAGAGGGAATAGGATGGATGTCAGACAGAGGATCATAGCACTTCTTCTCCACAGGGTGGAGCACAAGATTTTTGTCTGACTTTGAAAGCATTCCACCTGGATGCTGAATACTGATACTAAAGTGCATGTCTATTTTTCTGGTATTAAGCTGTATATTATCAGCTTCAAATTCATAGCTGGTATACTTATTGTATCTTATATGTAAAACTATAAGTTTGCTATTGCTATGTAAATGAATACAGATGTCACCAACAATTGGTTGATAAATTGGCTGTCAATTGTGCAGACAAACTCTTAAATCCAAGATTCTGGCCGTGTCTGACTTTATTGTCCAGAAACGTCCGCTCCAGAATTATTACTGTACTTGAAAAGAAGGGATGGGCGTGAATCGCCCTCTAAAAAGGATGAAGGAGCAATTGGTTTTCTCCACTCTTATTGGGTGCGCGCTTCACTCCTTCTCAAGACAGCTGAAGGAGCAGGAACACAGACTGCACCAACTATGGATTTAACAGGTAACGTAATAGACAACACGAAGTAGAAATGAGGCAAAAGAAAACAGAGAAAGAAATACTAGATTTCACGGTGCTGTTGTTGATATTCATTGATTTAATTATTTCATCGGAAAGGTATGTAATTAGTATAGAAGTGATATTAACTATGACAAAGATATCGCGTAACTGTAAAACTTTATTTTTCTTTACGTATTACGCGAGTAAAACGCAGTTGACCTTGTATTTTAGTCGAGATTAGCTATTGCAAATCGTTGCGCAATTTAATATCACATTGAGATATTATCTAGATAAATTATTAGTCGTGCGCTATTTTGTATATAATTTGTTCTGATTTCTCGTTTTTTATCATTCAGGAATCATTGTGCAAATATTCTGAGCACCTTCAACTGATGCGCATAGACGAGAAGAAAAGGAGTGTGTGACGGTGAGTTACAGAGAGAGAGAGAGAGAGTAAGTGAGAGAGAGAAAGTGAGAGAGAGAGGTTAGTTTAGACCAGGTGATAGAGCCACATCAAACCTCCAAGGGGCTGGTGGTTAAGATCAGTTTGCACAGGATTCTTGTTCCGATCATGGTGCCAGCATCCTGTACCGGACCCTTTGCCATGCTGGCTCTCGCCTTTCTCCTGGGATGTGGCATAGGGCTCTGTTTGGGCCAGAATGACACGGAGCCCATCGTTCTGGAGGGAAAGTGTCTGGTGGTGTGCGACTCCAACCCCTCTTCTGACGGAGGAGTCACCTCTTCGCTTGGGATATCTGTGCGCTCCGGCAGCGCCAAAGTGGCTTTTTCGGCCGTCAGAGGGACAAACCACGAACCTTCGGAGATGAGCAACACATCCATGACCATCTATTTTGACCAGGTCAGGTGTCCCGTTGGTGACTTTGTAATTACAGGAACTGCATATGTAGGGCTGTGCTCAGGGATTTCAGCCAGAAACTTCACGAAGTGACAAATGCTTCTATTCTGTTGGACGATGTACGTTTTTAACTAGTTGCGTTTTTCAGGCTAGTTAATATTATTTAAGTAAACGTATGCAGTGTTGGTCAGGTGTATTAAGTAGTCTCCGATACATACCTTTCAACGGATTGCTTAGTTTCAAAATCATTTTCTATCGCCCGTACTGTCAAAATGTTACATTTAACCCAAGAGTATAGATTAACAACAGGCGTGGCGTTTAGATTAACAATAACCGACCCACTGTCATTAAAATCGACCTGTAGTAATTAAAACTGACCCGACGTGTTGACAGGTTTGGAATGCGCTTATGGCAAGCCGTTTTAACATGTAAACAATTGCGATAATTTTTGCGATAACTAGTATGATAGAGACTGTTTAAAAAAAAAAAAAGGTTCTAGTACCAAATAAGTAGGCTAATAACAGGCGATCAAACAAGTATTATATAGCCTAAGTACTAGTACAACTGGAACTGATATTAGTATCTAACTATTCAAACTGTTACAAATAACCAAAGAAGAATAGTGTCCAAAATTAATAAAACGTGTAAAACTGAAATATCTGCTAGTAATAATTGAGATACATTGAAAATGAATTGATATCTGGACCACAGATTTCATATAATTCAATGGCCAAAAAAAAAAAAAAGAAGAAGAACAATGAAACAATTTCTCACTACTGGAGTAAGTGCTATCTTCTGAACACTTACAAAGAAGATTCCATTATGGGATTATCTTCAACTAATCAAATAATATATCCAAAAAAGAAAAATATTTACTTGTTGTTTGTAAGGAATAAATGTTAAAACAGCTTGCCACACTGCGCTCGAAGATCCGCATGTGTCAGTGTAAAATTGCAGAGCTAAAAGTAAATGTGATATGTAGATTCACACATTTTCATTTGCTAGCGCATTTGTAACGCGTCATGTTGCTTTTGTTTCAGGTCTTAGTAAACATTGGCAATCATTTCGACCTAAAAGCGAGTGTGTTTACCGCACCACGGAGAGGAATATACAGTTTCAGCTTTCATGTGGTCAAGGTCTACAACAGACAAACCATACAGGTGAGCAGAGAATCATGTTTTTGCACAAAATACAATTGCAGTCACGTCCCATATACTGTGCGTTATTCACGAACCCTCGAGGAAAGCATATTCTGTGCTTTCAAAGGACTAAAGTGCGCTTGTGTCCTGTTATTCAGGTTAACCTGATGCAGAACGAGTACCCGGTCATATCTGCTTTTGCTGGAGATCAGGATGTCACGCGGGAGGCGGCGAGTAACGGAGTTCTACTGATGGTGGAGCGCGAGGATCGAGTCTATCTTAAGTTGGAACGAGGGAATCTAATGGGCGGATGGAAATACTCCACGTTCTCTGGATTTTTAGTCTTTCCTCTATAACTGACTCGCAGACTTGTTACTGCAAGTAATATTTTCCAAGTGACCGAGGACGAACGAGTATCTGTTCTTTGAACAAAACTGAAATCTAGCAAAACTGCATATGGACGCGTCCACAGGGAGTTCCCGCCTTTTTTGGCCGCAGCGATTTTCAGTCGCGATTGTTTGGATTTTATCGAAGGGAAACAATTCGTAACTGACAATTACCTGGACCACTATATAAACGAGAAGATATTTAAGATGAAGAAGAACTTCAAATCCCGAACTAGGTGTATTTATCAGTGCTTTATTTTGTGTTTGTATAGCCTTAATGATTCGGCTTCCGTCCAGTGAGGTGTGTGGTGTGGAGCTGCGGAAGTGCTTTATGGCCCCAAAGCATTTTTGCACGAATGGAAGATTCCTGTTTTGTGCTGTCAATGATGTGTCGTTTGGATGCAGAACATACTGAAAATATGCCAAATGTAGGCCACCTGCTATACAGTGATTATAATGAGAAAAAAATATATCATATATCAGCCAATGGAGACGTCTTAAAAACTTTTTGCTAGACATCTATCTAATTTATAAAATACATATTTACATTATGGTGTGTTCTACATTCCGGATAATAAGTAGCTTTGATTGATTTAGTGTTCAGTGACAATGCTCACAGATGTAAGTTGTGGAAAAAGAAAAGTCCCTATATAATGTCCCGCCTAATAAAATATTGTATTGTACACATATTTACTCAATCTTTTTATTATTATTATTAACCTTGATTATTTTTCTAATGAATGATAAAATCGTATTAATGAATTGCGCATGCGCATTTTTCTTTGCTTGACTACGATGAAATAGCGAACACAACGGCGCTGTCCATGGTGCTGAAGCAACGCTCAGACTTCAGAAATATTCTCAGATGTCTCAAAACTGGATGATAAACAATTATGTATGCTGCTCTAAATACATTATTTATTTTTTGCAACCTTGAATCATTGTCTGTTCAGCTATTTTTTTAGCATAAAACCTACAATCTTTTCCAATTACTGATAATGATGCACACCTGAATGGATGGACTGAAGCAAGGTGATAGTAATGTTAAATTAGCTTTGGTTTCCACCACTGCTGGCCTATTGAAACACACACTCACACACACGCACACACTCTCTGTCTGATAGTTTTATATACACACACTCTGTCTTTTTAGCTTTTCCATCTTTCTCAATTTGTCTTGTGCTCTTTTATACATGCATATATCTCCACATGCATGCACACGTACATCTGCGCGTACACACACACACACACACATACACAGTGCTTGCCTGCCCTCTCTCTGATTAGTACATATGCATATGCATATACATAAAACACCAACAGAGCTGCATACAAATGTGAACATAAAGATCAACACAGAAATATTAATAGACATTCATTAAATTGTATCACATTAGTTGGACTTGCTCCAGAGAAACAGAACTTTAACGGTTCAGGCTTTTCTAATAAAGCAAATAAATTACTGTCAGCCACATAAAAATCTGTGCACCTGTATTAATTCCCTCATTTGTAATATAACATTCTCCACATAAGACAATTTAATGTTAAATTCTCCCATTTAAAAACTGGCATTTCAGTTCACAACTAGAGTAATATGGTTCATCAGAAATTCTGTTTATTCATAAAAGGAAGCTGGTGCACAAATGACGGGTTAAAATTCATGCATGCAAATGAAGGTCTTCGGCTCTGTTCTTAACAGACTAAAGAAACAAAATGTCTATGGTATTACTTAGATCATACATCTTACAACATAATCATTTTAAAAGCGTAAGAAGTCGCAATGCATAGTTCATATGCTCTAAAGAAAGCCACTTAATTTTGAGAGTGCTGAACTGTATGTGCACATGTGTACTGGACTGTGTCATGAAGGGTAATTTGAGGTGTCAGTATTGTAATAAGGCCTGTCATAAGCCATAAGAGACCTGAAGAAGATGAAGGTTGACTGCTTCTTTTTCAGATCCACTTAATTTTATTATATTATATTATATATTATATTAGAATTGATTTAGCAAATAAATAATTCATTAATGTTTGCCATTTCTCAAGCATTGACAGCAAATATAGCAGAGGAGGTAAAATTCAATGAATTTCTAGATTTGAGATAATGTCTCACACAGAGACATTATAGGAATTGAATGAGTAATTTGCTTCATTTTTGTCTTTGAATTTTTTTTTTTAAGCATTTGGATCAAAGCTTTTATTTATTTATTTTTTTTTAATGTTACTGTTTTTCTCTCTCTCATAAAAATTCACTTGGTAAGGGCTACTAATTAAATTTTCTGAAAAATTTATTCAAGTGTCATTGTGTTTTCCAGTCCAATGTGACATCCATTTTCTTTCAGAGATGAGAGTAGAGGCTAGAATAATTTACAGATATTACCAGCTTCTTTATTACTTAAAAATGACAACCGTTTGTGTATGTGCGTGTGAGCGTATGGAATCTAATAAAGTTAAATTAGGCATACGCATTTCTAATCTTTGACAATCAAATGTTTCCCTCGGTGCAGTTTAATTATTTATTTGCCGAATTAATATTGTGGTTGTCATGGTGTTATTTATGATAGCAATATAAGATCCTAACCTCCCTAATCATGAAAGGCAGCTGATGACCTCATAGTTCAAATCTCTGCACTGCTATTGGTCCTCAGATGGCGCATAATAACACCAGTAGATATTATTGGCAGGTCTCATTATGTTGTATTGGTTTCAAATGTAAAGAAAAATGAGGCCACTGGAGATATTCCTCTTCTGTTAAAATTGATTGTGGGGTGAGCAGCCTGTTGTTTGACATAGACTTATACACATCCCATTAAAGAAGTCAGATCATAAAACCCCCGGCGCAGTAAATTAGTGTACTCACAGACATTTTTATGAGTGCACAGATGGCCAAACACTGTGTATTTTTAATTATGAGGGAAAAAAAGCAGCAGCACCTTAAAATACTTTCTAAATTTATGTGGTTTTCAATTTACAGACCCAAAACAGAGTTTTTTCTTCAGAAAGACAATGCTAATTAACTTCCATTGTGGGCTCATTTCAGAGCTCAAGTTTCATACAGACCCAGCAGGATCATCCACCTTCTAGTTAACTCTCAGCAAGACACACACTTGAGTCATTTAGGATCTGGAATTTCATACTAGTTGCAAAAGATATTATCAGCAGGTTTTATAGTTGCAGCTATGTCACTTTTTCCAGACATCAGTTGCCCCGTCATTATTATTATGTTAATTATTATTACTTATCATAGTTTTTTAGTTTTGCTGTTTACTTATTTAAGTTATAACTTACAACTTTCAGGAATATGAGATTATCTATTCACACATACTGATGTATTACGTCAAAACAACAAGCATAGCAGGTGAGTTGCATTATGGATGGTTTTCTGTTTCAATCCCATTCACCTTCTTCCCAGCATGCACCAGGGCATGAATAATTAATAAGGCTGCACTGTTTGACCGTTTTCCAGTTTTAGTTACTCTGTTGTTCTTGATTTTGTTGTCACGTTTAGTAACCTGTTGTCGTGTAGTGTCAGAATGCATTTATTCCTCTACTAAAACCATCAGAAATTTGATTTTACACTTGTTGTGTTTCATACCTACTGTGGTCTGTATGTGGCATTTAAGTGTATTTGTCTCACGAGTGTTCATATGATTTTATCAATAGATTAAGAAAACATGCACTTTGCTCTTTTCGACATGTACATTTCAAAAACAAAAGAAAAACATAATATTGGACAATTGGGAATTGTTGCAGAATTGAATTGAATTAAGAAAGCACTATTGATATTTTTCTTTTCTTTTTCCTAAAGTTCTATGAACACCCCAGTATGCACAAGAGTTTCAGAACTAACAGGACTGTATATATATATATATATACATATAGTTTTAGAAGTTTCACTGCTTTATATCATTGTAATGCACAATATAAAAATAATAATATAATAATAATGTTAAATTACTTTGAATTTCATACCAAAACAATTTTACATTCCTCTGTTCCTTCTGTGGTTGTGATTAACCATTAGCGGGCTCCCAATTTAGAGGCTCATAACTGCATCTCAAGAGCCCAGAGGAAGGTAATCTAGCTCAGGAAATGGCTCAAACCAATATGCTCCCTGAGATTGGCCTGGACAATCAAAATGGTGAACAGCATTGTGCACAGCTTTTGAGCTCTGATAAGAGGCCTTCTTCATCTTGAGGAAATGTCCGTCTTCACTTTCCAGACTATATAGAGACCAATTTGTCTCCTTGAGACACGGAGGAAACAAAACAAACGTAAATGTTGTTACTGTTCTTGATGTAATGATGAACAATAATGCATTATGCATGGAAAATCACTGTTGAATTAAAAAGCATAAATGACTGTGTGTCTTGATGTGTTTGAAGCATCCCTGTTAAACAAACCCCTTTATATTACTTCATTCAGACCAATTACCAGGTTACCAAGACAGATGAACATTGAACGCTTGCATTTTATAGCCATTCCTAATGGATTTATCTGCGTATTTAATGCAGGTTTCCTTGTTAAATGGCTGTCCTTAATTTTCACGGCCCACTTTAATTGTCTCTTGTCTTTGCATAAGGGATACGAGGATATTAACACCGGTGCCATACTTTTCATATAGATTAAAGCTTTGCTCCAGGGAAATGGCACCTCGGTGAAGATGTTTCATCCTCGGGCTCGACATTTATATTCATATGTGTGCTCATTTTAACAGTCTTCGCCTGAGCATGATATTTTAACGTGCTTCCTCTTGAATGTTGAACTAGCAATGCTGTGTGGCATGTGAGAGAAGATTTCGTAATTAAAAATGACTGGGAAGACAAGTCAAGGAAATATATTAAAAAAGAATAACAATAAAAAGCCAGCGCATCATGCGGCAGCTACTTTGCAACCAAAGAGTCCAAAACAAACAGAAGCTACTGGGGAAGCGCTGTCAGGAGATTTTGCATCCAGATGATTCATACTAAGGATTTTTTTAAACCTTTTTGGAGAAAAACAAGAAAATAATCTTGCTTCTGCATCTGCGGTTGCTCAGTAAGTAAACCTACATTACAGTGCAATTTCCATGCATTTAAATGTCACATAAGCAGATGTAAGCGCACTGAATTTCACATAAGTTGTGATGGCTACATTTAATTTTGAATAGAAATTAGAAAGCAGGATTGGACTGGAAAATCAGAAATATCTTTTGTATTCCATTTGTTGGGAATGCAAGGAATTCCCTCAGTGTAAAAAGTGAAAAGTTGACTTAACTTAAAAAAATTGAGG
>SCHK01326143.1:0-31442 GCA_004124795.1 Poropuntius huangchuchieni
CGTTCTCAGAAACTGCACCTAGGAATATTCTTACAAACTTCTCACAATTTATCTTATAAGCTTTTTTAAAAAAAAAAATTTGTGAACCCAGCCCCTGGTCTTGTTTTAGGAAAATCACATTCTGTCTGTCTCCATTCTGATATCCAACGGCCACTTTCCACATGCTAATCATGTTGGATAAAATCAAGTCCCACCCTACATTTTTTCTCATTGAATATCCTGTTTCACTTGGAAGTACGTCATGTTACAGTAGTAAAAGTGAAAAAAAAAGAGCAGCAAATCATGTTGACTTTAAAGTGCAAAAAGATTAATCATGTAATTTGCACCCCGTACTTGTTCAAATAATCAAAACATACATATTTTTAAATCAAACTTGAATTGTTTACCCTGAAGCGGTGCGATTATAAGTTATTTTGGAATTTGCAATTAGATTGGGCTTGAAAACAAAAAGCGCTCATCGGTGAATTAATTCTGTGTTGTGGTTTTGAGTGAGGGAGATGAATGACATGCGGAGGTATGAGAGACTCTGATAAGCTCCCTTCTGCTTTCAGACTGTAAGGGAATGGAACCGATGTCTATCCTTGCTTTAATGGCTCACTATTAGTTTAATAATCATTGAAAGGATAAAAACGGTCAAAAAGGGCCTTCTTAAGAAAAATCTGATTACAAGAAAGAAATACATCGAAATGTTCAACACTCAAAGACATCAAACACCTGCCTCCTTTGCACAGGGCTAAAACTACAGTCACCGTCATAGACATCCATACATGACCTCTGACGTGCCTGCCTGCAGGGAACAACATCTGACCAGTCAAATACAAAGACATAGTGGATTATTTTAGAATAGGGACCATTCAGGACTCTCAACCAAAGAGAAGTAGGCTAATAACTAACCTTAAATAAACAAATGTCAAAGTTAGCATGGTGGAGCACTTGCTCTACATCTCTTACTAAATACTCGGCCCATTTAGTTGGCAACACAATGAGCAACAATGAATAAAACATTTAATAATGTGCTGTATTAGAGCATCCCAAGGCATTTTACGATTTCAACCAAGTTAAAGCCATATACAATGCATCTGTAAATGTCAAACGGGCGCTCTCCCATTCAAGCAAACTTGATTTGTTGAAAGAATGCAGCATGGGAATTTAATCCAATTGTGAGAGATGAAAATCAATCTTGGCTGATGCTGAAATGATATGGTCTATTGGAAGGGTCACCTAATAGGAAAATATCTCGACTCAGCTTGTTCAGAATTAGAGACTGCCACTGACTCCAGGTGAGTGCATGGCAGGTGGGCCATTTGTGTGAGCAAATTACGTTGCACTCATTAACTGTTTCTCTGAGGTCATTTATCAACACGCTTCTTGCTTAGCTTAAGACTTTGTGAAACAAAAACTGAATGCGAAACAAAAAAAGTGCATCCCAAAATTGTGGGTGACTTACATGAAGGCATGATAGATGAACGCCCATCCTCTGGGTCTCTCCAGAACGTTGTACAGGCAGTTCTGTAACTTTCTGTAGCGTTTGCTGGAGGCAGAAGGGGTCGCCCTCGGGCCCGGTGGTACCGGCAGTGGTGTGCCCAGTAAGCCGGTGCGGTGAGACGGGTGTCCGCGCTCTGGGGTCGAAGGCTCGCTTCTTTCAGTATGAACAGCCGTGAGAGCCACAAACTCAACCCGCCTGTCATCATTGGGTGCAGGGGGGGCCAGCATCCTAATACCGCCGTTATTTGAAGGGCTACCCAACATTATTGTGTTAACACAAGCAAACTAGTGCACCATTTACAGCAGAGATTAACCGATATTGTTTTGTTTTTTTCCCAATGACTGAAAATTATTATTTGTATTTGTTTAAGTGTCCTACAGCTGATTCGCAAAACGTTTTTTTAACACAATGATAGCTAAATAATTATCATACTACAATAAAAATACATTATTTTTAATAATAGAATTAATAATAATTCATACTGTGATTTTGTATTACCATTAACAATAATACATTTCCTTAAGTTTAATTGCAAAGATCACCATTTAAATTAAAATTCAAACTTAATCTTGAAAAACAAAATATATCAACAGTTCAATTAAGAATGAATATCTGTTACATACAAAGTTGAATAATTTATGCAAATAACCATAAAAATGAACGCTATTTTTAGAGACTTACTGGAATTTATCGGTGGGCTCGATGTTAAACAACCGATAACTGATTAAGTAGAAAAGTGTGAATACCGGTAAAAAACCGATCTCTAATAGCCTATACAGTACTCTATCAATCACTTCCAAACCAAAAATAATTGTTGTAATCAGCAAAATAAGAAAATAACGTTTTAGGACATTTAAGTCAATTACTAATTAAACTTAAAAGACATTTAATCCCTTTAAAAGACAAAATGCTCATTCTAACAACCTGCAAGTGAAGAGGCTAAACGTGGCTTACTCAGGTGAAATAGTTAAAAAACCTCATCTTATTACTGTTAATTTAAGGTCACTATCACTAATCACAAAGACACGTTCATTACAGCCTTGACTCCACATTGATATGAATATTTCAGCTCAATTTTCATCTTAAAACGTAACTGGACAATGAGCACTTCATGGTGAGACGCTAACGTGCGAATTAATTACTCAAAAGTTTTGGAATAAATCCAGCGGCACAAAAAAAGCCCAAAGCATCCCATAGCAGAAGTTTTCATGTCTAAGCACACGGCAGATTGTTTAGAAGTAAACGACATGCCCGGTTTTCCCCCTCCGGAGCGCGACGCTCATTCCGGTTGTTTGGGGAGGAGCGGAGCCGGTCCGTGAGAGATGAATTCAAAGTCGTGCCCGTAGTTCGGTCATTTCAAGAGTGTCCCAAAAGTCCGTGACATATTATAGAGTCCAAGACGCTCAGCGGTGTAGACGGAGAGAGTGCGTAACCGGCACGTGCTGCGCGCAGCGCGATGTTGATGAAAGTGAGAGCAGGATAGACGCGAGGAGAGGGAGGGATGGCTGGCACCGCCACCAAATTTAGATGAACGGATTATGTTTTCTGTTTTCCCTCAGGACCAAGTCACATCTTTTCCGAGATTTCCACTGAGGTGTCCGGCACGACGAATGTAGATGATACGCCGGGGTATGGCTCAGAGACATGCTTCAACAACAATAAAGCGCATGACCCTTGTGCAAACGTTACCTCAATGAGTCAACTGTCAAACCAGAGTTGCTTTCTCAACACAGCGTGCGTATTGTGGGGTTTTGGGGAGGTCTAGCTCCTCTAATAAAGACTCGAACCTTCTAAAAGAAATTAACAAATATTTTAAATAAAAATTACCGTACCAAAAAGTCAGTCGTGGCAGGTAAAGCTGAGGAGGAGGTAACGAGTCTGTTGAAATATCGACCAAACATGACAAACATGCTTAATAAATAAATTGATAAACTACTAACTACTTTTCCTATGATATTATAGATTTATGAAATGAATTTCTAACAAAAACGAAAGTGCGTTTGTTTAAAAGGTCAAATTATTTACGTTAATTTACTGTGACGCCAAATGACAGGTTTCTTCACGAGACTAACCACAACAATTTTGCACCCTTAAAACGACAAGAAAGTAAAATAGAAAATTGTAGCTGTAATTCACACACTGTGGAAACATCAGACATTTATCCAACTACATGCTGGATCAATGTACTTTTGCGTAAACATGCACTCAGTCATATCAAGAGAATCAATCAAAAGGCCATCTCGTTGATGTCAAGGCCAAGATTAACCCTCCTGAACAGGTGCTGGGGATGTGCTGTACAGTATTATAAGCTCTGGACATGTGCTTCAGTAAATGCCAATATTGTCTGCATGTGTCACCTAACCATAAGGACAGTAGTAAAATAAGAATAGTAATAGTCTCTCATCACTCTGTTATATTGCAGTAAACTATTGTTATAAAAGTTAGAGAATTAATGCCTAAGTTATGTGGTGTTGATGGCTGATGATGGAGCGAAGAAGAGGGACATCAACAATCAATACCTTGCATTTAGTTTATGTGATTTTATGCAGACCGTCCTAATGGCTTCGGCTGCTGCTGCTTTAGAGCAATCGTGGAATGCATTAGTCCTTTGCCTCTTAAGCCCTATGCTTTATTCCCTGCATGCACTCTTGTGCAAGTTTGCAACATTCTTTCATAGTGAACCCCTTGTTTTTAAACTTAATGACATTTCAGTGCATATTCATTAATTAACCACTTATTTTTAAAGCTTTGGAATGAAATACTGTGAGAAAAATGAGCGAGGGTGAAAAAACAAAACGCTATTAATTTGTTTACATTTTAAATGCATCCATTAGTCAGGAAAGAAGCATAAAAGTTTCAAATGATTTCTAAAAATGTTAAGGGTTACTTTCGACATTAGGATTCCTGCATTTCTGCCGCTTAATCAGTAGAATATGGCACTAGCAACGCCGAAGTCATGGGTTCGATTCCAAAGGAATGATTGAACTAATAACATGTACACCTTAAATGCAATGTAATTTGTTAAATGCATAAAGGTAAAAGTAATTATATTCTGAAAACTTTAAATAACAAGGTAAATAAACAACAATAGCAATTAAAATGTAATCAAGATCAGTGCAGATGTGATTGGTTAATTATTTTCATGTTATATAGGTTAACATTAAACATGGAGTTTCTATATGCTTCTCTTGAACATGAGACAGGTTCTTGAAGAAATGTGACATGACAAGACAAAGCTCAGTTTTACTTAATCACATATCATTTCTTAAATTCTAATCTGTTTAGTGCTTATGTAAGTGTAGGTGACCCATAGCAGCCTCATAGGATTAACTTCAAATGTTTCACAAGAGAAATCAATCATTTATACTCCACATACTCATAAACGAATCCCGAGTCCCCTCCTAACACCAGCAATTAACACAAAACTTGACTGATACAAGTCCCAAACCTCTAGTCCAGAATTCTGATGACACAAGGCAGCTGTGCAAGGTCAGTGGACATGAGAGAAATGTACCCGTTTCTTTTGAGGGCCAAATGTCACTGCTGAGACAAATCTACTGAAAGACATAAACACCTTCTCACCTTCTCGCCTTCCTTTGGCACATGGGCCTTAATAGACAACAAATGTGATGAGGCAATATGGGAAAACTTAAAGCCCTTTACACATAAATAATCACACTCAGAGGACACATTCACTCACGTCCCAGAAAGCACTGTGTTATCCAAAACTAAACGCCCACAGAGGGACATTAGGAGAATTTAAAAATACACACACATCAGCAGGACTGGTAAGACCTCAGGCCCTCACTTCCGCTGTGCTCTGTAGAACACAACTGCTCAGCAATGTTTCCCACACCAAAAATATTGTTTGGCTTATTAAATTGTTTCTTTTTCATTGACTTCATCAATACTTCATTTTTTACAGTCAACAAAAAACAACAGATGCTCTACAACTGGTCTTGTAGATGTCAGGTAAGGTGAATCGCAGTCATAAGAGTTTGTACAATTGCATTTGTGTGATCTTCTTAAACTCCACTGATGCTTTTAGGCGTTTAGACACCTTTTCATACGCTTTACTATTACTGTTTTTCAAAATCACCCATTCCCATACGAATTACATCACAAGAATGAATTAAGAATAAATAGTTGTTTTTCCAAATTTCAACTCAACTGCATCTTTAACAAGCAGATGTGCTCATTTTGTGGCATTTCGAGAGCTTCGAAATCATTTCGCAAAGCAATTTCTTATATTGATTAGAAGTCGTTTAAAAGCATTCTTTCTCCTGAACCCCAATGCACTTTATTAATTGCTTTGCAATGAAACAGGAACCCAAAAATAATCACGAGAAGTTCAAGAACAGAACTATTAATAATTAAATAAAAAACATTACATGAACCAAAAACAGCTCAAAACATATTCACAACACTAGAACAAAGACAATTTTTATAAGCACATGGGAAAAAAGCTCAAAAGACACAACAGGACTAAACAGGACTGATGAACAGCAACCAATAACAAGACAGGACTAAAGAATAAATAGAAGAGGAAGAGGAAACGGCAACAATTGCTGAATTCGGAATAGCATATTATCATTTTACAAACAGTAAGTGAAACAGTAAAAGTATGCTATTCCTTATTCAGCTAAAGACAGGAAAAGGGAAATACAAAATAATAAAAATGAAACATACAATAATAATGATACAAAGACCTAAAACCTTTGCAGAACTAAGTATGTGGAACCTAAGATCATTTGGACTGTGACTAGACAATTACTTTTTTATAGAAATTATTTATACGTCAAATTATACTCTGTGGGTCAGACAATCACAAAACAAACACAGTTTGTGTAGTCTGTGGCTAAACTAGAACCTAACTAACTTCCAAATCCATTACTTCCTTTTCCAAAATGATGTCATGACTCACGTGCAGCGCCGAGGCTGGAACAGAAGCACGGTTGTATCTTCTGCTGAGCAGGACGAGCTGGTGTGGTTCCAGTACCTTGAATGAAAGAGACCTTTTAAAAGACCTGTGAGGGCTGAGACACCATTTTCCCAGCCAAATACAAGGCCTTTTTGTATCTAAACTCCTTGACCTACCATAGAGCACATCTGTAAGGTAGTGTCCACCAAAGGGTTTTTTCCTTGAGGCTAGCATATTTCGGAAATGTGCATTTTCGGAAGACAACAATATTAACATGAAAAATGCTTGGAGGAACATTTTGTTACCCATAAGAACTCTCAAGCACTCACAGCTGGGCGTTGTCAGAAAAGTACCTGGCATTTTTAGCTGTCTTAAAATGCTTTGGTGGACAGTCTAAGTTCTTGCCCACTTTTGTCACCTCAATCCCCCAAACTCTAAGGCACCTGAGCAGCTCAGGGCTCGGGCATGTCCACAAGAGTCTGGACATAGGTTTTGTAGCTCCAGACTCTCTCTGAGATTACTGGTACAGACATTGGTACATATCGTAAGGAGCCAAATTCCTAAAGCTTTGTCTCAAAACAAATGGGTCAGTCATTTACAGATTCCAAAACTGAACGAAGCACAAGGAAAACATGGATTATCCTCAATATAACACAGCACTACTAAGATTCCGGTTCAGAGTCCAACTGTTTAATCCAGCAGTTATTCACTTTAGTTTGCTGAAAATAAATGCACAAAGCTCTTAGACAAAAACCTCTCCCTTTACAATGCAACGTTTTGCACATACACAGAGTCAGAAAATACAGCATGTTGAAAGAATTATATATCAGTATTACACTAAAATTCTAGTTTTTTTATTTTTATTTATCAGTATATGGTTGATATTATTAGATATTTAATTTTGCATGCTTAAATACCCTATTTTTACATTTAGATTATCTTTGCAATCATTTAATGTTCACTTAAATTTAATTTTTATAAACACTATAAATTTGTTTAGCAAATTTCAAAATTAATATCCACTTTTTACTGAAAATTATGTTTTGATGCCTAAATTCAAACAGATAAAATTGTATAGAATCAGTCATTTTTGGGTTATACTTCGTAAAATCAACAAAAAAAGCCCAAGTTATATTAAATACTAGTGATGTCTCTCTATCTGCTCTAATAATGTTTGCATATGTATGCATTTAAATATGGCTTTAAAATACCAGTACAGAATTCTTTTTTGCTGTAAAGCTGTTGTACAAATAAAGTATACTGCAAATGAACTGAATAAAGACTGTTTTATACCTTTAAGGTAGGCCGAGCAGTACTAAATCAGTATGAGAGATCAGTAACTGAGGGTCATGTAATGGAATTTAGAACCACGTCCAAAGTTGAAGCCCGATCCGCTGGGTTTCCCCTTTGATATGATGAGGTGTCTAAACTATCAACACAATGGCTGTGCCAAGCAAACAGCTAGAAGTGCTTTCTCAATGACAACAATAGGCTGGCACAAGGTGACAGGGTACAATAAAAAACAACAAGCGTGTAATGCTCATTGCAATGTCTTACATCAGATGATTTATTGTACATGATTTTGGTGGTGGTATTAAATTAACAAATCTCTCATGGTCTCTCATGACCAGTTTCAGCTAATCTTTTGGATGATTCCTTGACCCGAAGAAACTCAACAGCCAAGACAAACAGAGTTACTAAATCCAAGTCATGCCAGGATTAGGTACAGATATTCACCAGGCCCCATATCTCAAATATTAAGATCCAATCCTCACTCATTAATGCAGTAATTGTTCACCGCATAAGACGATTAGGCATGTCCACAAGTGAAGTTCTGGCCTCACACCACTTACAGGAAGTGTAAACTTATTTATACTCTATAAAGGCTTTCATAAAGTTTTTTTAAAAAAAAATAAAATAAATAGCAATAAAATAAAAGAAGTGAAAGAATAACACAACTAGCAGCTGCCCTCTGGGGTGTTCTTTTAAAAAATAGCCAAAAAGAGACACATACAAACCACTTGTATTCTCAAAAGCTGAACGTTTAGGATGAGTTTCTAGCCATTGCTCTGATTACACATCTGACTCTTTCTACTACTTTCTCTGTTCCCTTCAAATCAAGCCTTCCTTTCAAGATTTAGTCCGGATAAGGAATGCGCCTGACCTCCCAAAGCTTAGCGCGCTCATTCACAAACCCGTGACTCGACCGTTTCATTTTTTTTGGCATTAAAAACCGAGATGGAAATTTTTTGTTTGATGGAAAAGTTTGTTTTTTTGTGATTTTGGGCGATATGCTGTTACAAATGCAAGCACTCACGCCGCTGACAGATCCACGTGTCGTAGCGAGCGATGTCCGACTCGTAAACGACCAGTCTGTCACGTGACTAATGAACAAAAGCATTGGATGTTCCTCATAAATTACCTTTGGCTGCATGTGATGATTTCCTAACTTGGAATATGATGAAGATTGCATAGATGAACTTGTTCGGGGAATTTGGCTGTTGAAAATTAAAATAAACGCAATGAGTCAGTAAAACGTTCCGATTCCCATCACTACTGAATCATTCAGAATGATTCAGTACTGATGGGAGCAGTTCTATGGATGATTATTTTACTGAACCAAAAAATATTTTTCCCGACCATAAATCGATTTGTAATGAGCCAAAAACTATGACTGAGCAAGTTCATGGTAGTAAGAGCATCTGAGAATATGAAAAATGATCTTTTAAATCCGAATAGCAGAACTGTTAAGTAAATGAACTAAATATGTATTGTCTGATGTTTAATGCAAAGTATAATTACGTTCTAATTTACTTATTTTTGATTCATGTCAGCAATTAATAAACTGAGACACAAATACAATAAAACCTTTATTAATAACACAACGGCTTAATATGTATTTAGAAGTGGTTCTTCGAAAACTAGATTTGATTCGCAGAAATGAGTGAGTTCTACTAATCACAAATGTGCCTACGGTGATTGAGCACTACTCAGGTTGAAATGGCGCCACCGTGTGTTAAAAATAAACACCGCCACTCTCCATCAGTACAGGAACAGAACGTTCAACTGTGACGTCAAACCTACAGGCAAATCTAATGTACTCGGTGTTAAAAATAAACGTACTCGGAGTTAATAACCAAATGAAAACATTTCTAAATAGCCTTCATTAGGTAGAATGAGGACATGGACATGATATAAGAGTTAAAATCTTCATCTCAAACCACTTAAGACTTTATTTACAATGTACTGTGATATAAAAAAAAACAACTTCCAACCTTTTTGGGAGTATTTATTTTCTCACAAACCAAAGTCTTTTTACAAAAAAAAACAAAAAAAAACACAAAAATAAAATTTGTACCTAGGTATTGCATATCATGCTGGCAGTCATAACTACATGCAAAACAACATGACCAACAAATATAATACCAAAAAAAACAAAACAAGAGGGCAATAAAAAAAGGTTACAACTGGTATTAAAAATGTTTATATAAAAGGGTTTTTATTTAATTAAGGTGTTGTTTTTACAAGTAGGTAACAGTGGAGCAGTTCACTTTTAAGGGGCAAAGGAAGTCTCTTTAAAACTGGTCCAGAAAGACACGCAAGGAAAGCACGTCAATTACACATTCACACACATTCACACAAAGAGGACCATTCTGCATGTAGAAAACCCAACAATAAGAAGCCCTTTAACAAATACAATGTTATCAAATTTCAAAACTATACAAGATACTACAACTGAACTAATACAATTACTATAGAATTACAGAGTTAAACTACAGAGATGCAGAATGTGTAGATTATGGCTTTTCAATCAAGTTTAGAACTCTACACATCATGAGATGGCATAATCTGTCAAAATGGATGAGGGCTTAAAAAAACAACAACAACAAAAAAAAAGTAGATTTTTTTTTTTCCAGGAAAGAAGTGCCCTCCAGCTCAGATTTCACAAGCCTCACCCTAATGTCACTATCACCGAACAGATCTGAAAGCATAATCTCTACCCATATCCACATAAAACTATGAAACAAGGACATATTCTACCTATACTGCAAGGAAGACAGTGGGTTCATAGCCATATTGCAAAAGACATACAGTTGAAATCAATATGGCAGAAATCAAATCTCTGCCACTACACATTGATCCTTCCAGCACTGTAGTAAAGAGACCCAAACTCTGTTAACAAAACAGAAATACATGTATGTTGGACGGTAAATTATGAGGCTTAAATCTGAAGTTTATTATTTGATTGCTGAATTAAACCAGTCGGAGAACTTGATCGAAATATGGCATGAGATGAAGGGAAGTGGAAGGACTGGGTGTTGGTGTGTGGCGGCTCCTCTCCTTCATTGTGGTTGGTGGTGTCAGGAGCTCCGTGGGCCAGTGAGGATTTGGACGGACAGCCTCAGTCCCCACTGACCTGCGTGGTGACCTGCCCGTCAGCCGTCTGGTTGGTGGACTGAATGAACATGGGCTGGGTCAGTTCCTGTCCTGCCGGCATCGTCACCTGCTGGATCTGATACAACTGCTGTAGGGTCACAGGAAGAAAGGGAGGGATGTGAGTTACAGATGTGATAAATATCTGCATTGAAACTGTAGCAGTGGGAATAAGGCTAACAGAAAGTTTGGTGGGTTAAGATAGAAGAGCATGTAATTATAACATATAGAATAGTATTATAAAACACTGTGTTCTATAAGAGAGTATTCAATATTAGATTTTAACAAACATGTGTGTTTTAATATTTTAATGCCAAGCACAAAAGTTTGGGGTCTGTACCTTTTGTTGAAATGAATTCATATTCATATTTGATCAATTCAGCAATGATGCATTAAATTGATCAAAAGTGACCGTAACAATTTCTATTTCAAATATATGCTGTTTCTTTTAAGTTTATATTCTTCTAAGAATCCTAAAACATCACAGTTTCTTGAGAAGAAAATCAGCATATTAGAATTATTTCTGACACTGAGGACTGGATTAATGAAGCTGAAAATTCAGTGTTACATTACATAATTAAACTACACATGTTCAAAAAGAAAACATTATCTGAGAAAATAGGTTATTATAATAATATTAACAGTTAATTGTAATACAGTTTCACAATTTTNGCATAATTAAACTACACATATTCAAAAAGAAAACATTATCTGAGAAAATAGGTTATTAGAATAATATTAACAGTTAATTGTAATACAGTTTCACAATTTTACTGTTTTACTGTATACTTCCTCAAATAAATGCAACCATGAACATAAGACATTTTGTGTTTCTGACCCCAAACTTTTGAACAATAGCGTGTGTGTGTATATAAAAGCCTTAAAACCAGAAGAGGAAAAAAAAGAAAAGAAAGTAATTACCTGCCCATCAGTAAACTGGCTGAACTGTTGCTGACCCTGTTGTACGTCTGTCTGTGAAATCTGTGAAAGAACAATTCAACGAAAATCACACCCATCAATTCAATTCATCAAATGAAGGAAATGTACATTATGTGAAATAAAAAATTATGTAACATCTACACCATTAGTGTCACTAAATTTAAATAATGAATTTTTTTTTTAGTGTCCCTAACTTATGCCCATTAGTTAAGCTAATATTGTTAACCATCTAAGATGATGATTTACCTGCTGAGTGTTTGTCGCAAGCGTCTGTATTTGTCCTTGAACAACCTGTGTTCCTGAGACGGGCTGAGCCAAGCGAATATACTGCAGCTGGCCGGTGTTGAGCTGCACCTGCAGGACACCACAAGGGGGCAACGAGGAGCACACATCATTACCAACAGGCTTTGCATGTTTGCCTGGTCTTCATGTAGCACAGGTGCGCTGCCTTCCCTTTTACCAATTCATAATCTTTTTGAAAGGTCCAAATGACAAAAAAAAACCCCAAAGGTAAACATCTCTCCTAAGTTCTTACCGGAATCTGCTGGATCTCTCCTGTGTTGGTGATGATCTGCTGCATAACCTGCATCGTCTGTCCAGCCGGCTGTGCTGCCTGCGCCTGAGCCTGTCCCTGTGCAGCGGCCTGCACGATCTGCACCTGCTGGCCTTCGCCCACCTGCATGGTCACCGGAGCGCTCTGAAAGAGGAAGCATGAGAGTCATGAGGGTGGGGCTGCGGATTCAAACTTAAGTTGCGTTTCGATCTGTTGTGTGCCATTCAAATCTCTTTCAGCACGAACACTCGTAGACCAAGTAGCGTTAGCACTACAGCTCACTGTACTGTGGGCTGGGAAGGCCTCCAAAAGAAAGTGAAACTGAAGACGTTTTGAGGAAAGGGGAGAGATGCAAGACTGTGACCCTGAGCCTCTCGTGTTGAACGGAGAAACCTGGGCGCTGACTGCGGAGGTGTGACAGATGATCTCTCCTCTTCAGGAACTGACACCCGATAGGCGACAGCAATTTATTAAGCAGCACAACTTTATCTGGCCTGAGACGTGCAGTGACCTCATATAGCATCAAGTAGAGGGCATATGAATTACGGATTTTGCCCTGCGTGAATAATATCTGCTCCTCTTTTTGGTTTTTGGTAGAAGAATTCTGAAAATGGTAAATTCTGTATTCAGTAAACCACTTAGCTAATCTAATATATCAGACACAATGCCATTCAACTGTGATTTTTAAGTTTTCTTTCTCACTGACACCGCATTTAGTTCAAAAATACAGTAAAAACATTGTGAAATTTTCTTCCAATTTAAAATAACCTTTTTATTTTAATATATTTAAAAACGTTATTTATTCTTGTGATGGCAAAGCTGAATGGCTAAACCCTTAATGTCCACAATATTGATATAAACTAAAGCAAAAAGCTGTTTTCATATATAATAACAGTTTTCTCATTGCAAAGGTTCCTTTTGAAATCTCACTTTCAGTAACCACAAGACTGAAGCTCAAATCAATAAACACAAGGTCTGTGGTCACATCGCACAATAGAAGAAAAATTCCTATTGACTACTGCTAAAAAACACACATAGTACAAAATTCATATAGCCAATAACAGGACTGACCTTAAGGCACATTTTTATCATACCCTTCTGTTTGCTGCACTATTTAATGTATAGTATAAGAAATAGGGATATTTTTGCTGATGTATTGTGCTTTGAAATGCAGTTCAAAGAAAAAAGCCATGAAAAAGCTCCTTTGGGTTTGAACTTTTGTTGTAAAAAATAGGGGCCATTTTGAGGGGTTTGAGGTGTTTACCGTGATAGGGGTCGCCTGTGATTGAGCAACCTGCACCTGCTGCAGCTGCTGCATGGTGGTTCCTTGCAATACCTGAGGAAGAGGAGGAAATAATGCGAGAAAGAGAGAGTGAACTTGACAACACAAGCAAGCACATGCAAAGCGCATTCTTCAATGTCATATAAAAAGCAACTAAGGCGGCAAAGCACTGGAAAGCCAGAAATAGTGTAAAGAAACGAAAGCATAATGTGTAGTATGAACAGACACCATATCCACATTTTTGCAATGACATAAAACATGCATAAGCTTTTAAAAATAAATGAACAACTCAAGTTCATACCAAGCCTGAAATATCACACTGCAATAATATATATTTACAATTTATAATTTACAAATAACATTATATTTACAAGGGAATTTTTTTTTTTTTTTTTTTTGCATTGGATTGAGTGTGAATAATGCAAGTGTGAAAAAATTGCTGAGAATATTGGATAATTTGTGTCGCTCTAGTTTCAGATTTGGTGTGAACATGCATTAACTGAAGCAGTGGAGATGAAGCATCCGTTACAACAGATGAGTGCAAGCTTTGGTGTAAAATAATGGTAGTTTATGGAAGATCTGCATTTGGGGAAATGACTGCATATAGTGGCACAAAGCAGTGAGCAGAGAGCGAGATGAAGCTAAACCGACTCTCTGTCCTCAGGTATGAAGATAAAAACCCACTAACAATACATTTTTACTTAAAGAGTAAACAGAGGAGAGCTTGAACAGAGCCCTTAAAGGAACAGGTCACAATCTGACAAATGTCTAGTCAAAATTGTTCAACAAACATGTGATCGCTTTTTTCCTGTGCATACATTTTCTGCACCACTATTTTTCTCTCGCCTTATTTCTTTCCTACATTTCTATATACACTACTGTTCAAATGTTTGAGGTCTGTAAGAACTTAATATGAATTTAATGGTTTTGAAAGAGCTCTCTTATGCTCACCAAGGATGCATTTATTTGATAAATTCAGCAACATTGTAATATTGTTAAATAGTATTACATTAAAAATTTGACTGAATATTTTAACTTTTTTTTTTTTTAAAATATATATTTTAAAATTTAATTTATTCCTGTGATGGCAAAACTGAATCTTTAATGTCATATGATTCTTCAGAAATCACGTTTGCACAACAATACTTAAGATTTAAAAAAATAATGTATTAATATATATTTTTTCAGGATTCTTTAATGAATACAAACACAGCACTTCTTTGAAAAAGAAATTCAACTTTACAAAAATCTGTACTGTTACCTTTGATAAATTAAATTTTTAATTAAATTTTAATTAAATTTTAATCTTTGCTTAATAAAAGTATTATTCTTTAAAAAAAAAAAATAAATCAGTGAAAAAGACGGAAAAAACTAATCTGTTGCACAATGAAATTCACATGATAATACCAGATTTGTTTATTAGATTAGTGACCTAGAAACTGTCCACAAACATAAATATTTTTCTTGATTTTACATCAAAATATTCCGGTTTTACATTTTTCAACATTTGAAAACGTTATTTTCAAGTTGAAATTAGATTTTGAATCTCATTTCATTTCGGCCTGACATTTTTAAACCCCACTGTATATATTTGTCCCAAGTGCTCTCTAAGGTGACTGCAGCGCAACTTTGCTCAAGTCTGACAGGTCAGCAAACTGCAGCTTGCTGAAGCAGCACTGATCTTTAGAGAGAGAATGAGGTTCACCACAGAGAAGAGTGAGAAAGTGAAAAAGATCCTCACACTGGTGGAATTAAACCAGTATAACCTAACAAAATAAAAGTTAATTATACAAAAACAAAAAAGGAGAGGACTGCTGTGTTAATGCTAAGATGTTGGACAGATATCACACGAGACAGTGACTGGACTCTCTACCGTTCACCTGATAGCAACTTGTGAATGACACCTCTGGGCTTTCAACCTTCACCAATCATGTTTCAAATGATCCTGTAATGGGCTGATCAAAGTAATCAGGGCTCAAGTGTTGTGTGAGAGAGTAGCTACGATAAAGTTTCAGCCTTTTGTCCACCAGACCGTAGTATAATATACACTAGGGTAATTACAAGGGCAAACAGTGTCCTCCAGATGCCAGTTTTCTTTCCTTTATTGACATATTTCCTATTAAAAGCCTGTTTCTTTTAAAATGTCAAGAGGCTTAATCTACATCACAGCTATATATTATGATTTGCTACTTGCTGTGTCACGCAAGATAACTGATGCTGTTTTTCCTGTGTTAAATGTGTATGTTTATGTGTAAAGCTGTGTCCAAAATCACATGCTTTCTGAATATGCAGGTTCTCTGCATCTGCTAAAAAAAATATATGTATGAATGCATTGTATGTATGCACTCTTGACATATTATATTCAGCAGGATGTCATTGTCACGTGACCTATCAGTGTCACCTATCATTAGATGTGTACCTCAGTCAACATTTCATCTAATGTTTTATGAATGCAGTGAAATCGGATACACTACATACTGAATACCACCTACTATATGGAAGTCAATTATGTGATTTCAGATTGAGTCTCAAAGGTTGTAGTTAAAAAGGGGTTTTGGGTTTGTGGCGAGTGAGTGATGATTACCTGGCCCTGTTGGGGCTGAGCGATGATGATCTGTCCGGGCTGTAGTGTGGTGGCGGTGGGAGCAGCCACCTGCTGGCCTTGCTGTTGACCTTGAACCTGCACCGCACTGGGCTGCTGCGCCAGAGTGAAGTAATACTGGACCGGCTCAGTCGGGGCGACGGACTGACGCACTTCCTCCTACACAGACAGGCACAATTATAGAGAAATATATACCTTATACTGCAGCACACTTCAGCAGGATCTTCATAAATGCAAGAGAGCATCCAACAAACCCATAAACACACATAGATGAAATCAAGAGTTCATAAGGCCTATCTGCTGGTTACATCTCCATAAATTATTTTCACTCTGTAACACTAGAGGCAGGATGAGGATAAATTACTTATAGGCAAAACAAGAGCAAGTAATGCAATCTTCTAGCTGGACAGAAACGAGACCTTTAGCTGCAGTCTGTGGCCTGAACTCCCACACTCAACCGCAGCGTAATGGCAGGCAATCAGCTTTGCTATTCTGACACACAAACAGCAGGAATACCCAAACGTTTTGGACCCAGAAGTGTATCTTTAGATTTCGTCTCCATCCATTCCTGAAGATTTATTTGTGACAAAGAGAGTAAACATCCCTCTCCCAGCTTGGTGATGTCACAGCTGAGAGTGTAGGATGTTTACACACCTGGTCACACACACAAAAACACCACAGGAACATAAAGCCATCGGGTCGAACAAAGACGGCGGTTTAGCTAAGCTAGAAGGGCTCGGATCATTGGATATATTGGGTAAATTCCTTCTTTCTACATGTGCTGACTATTCACATTATTTCAAGGTTTTTATTTTTGGTTTTCTTTTTCCGTCCCTGGCGTTCCAGAAAGAATGAAAGTTCAATTTAATGAATGTTTGTTTTGTTGTATTGATTTACAAAGCTTTTTGAAAATTTTGGAAATGGTCACCGATATATATAAGCTATATAAACACACAAACACACACACTCTCTCCTCTCTCTCTCTCTGTATATGTAGCTAAAAACATTGTATTACATAAACTAAAATAATTATAAAAAGTATAAATCTCAGAGAACAGACTTTAACAGAAAGTCTTATCTTTATGTTGCTAATGAGCTCTACAGAAGTTGTTTCAGGGAAGTGCTTAGGGTGTGACATTTCTATAATTTCATGTAGTGAGTCCCGTGTTTCAACTGAAAGAATAAAAATGTCTGGTAAAGCATCTGAGTGGCTGGTAATATCTGTGATTGGCAGGGTTAGAAATTAATCTTTTTGCCCGCCAATCACTGTTCTGCTGCCAACGCTGTGGCACATAACCACACATGGTTGTTTTGGAGTAAGGCACATGGTGCTACAGCCGCGTTTGTAAAATAAACATAGAAGAAATGACTGAATATGATATCTGGTTGTGCAGAGATAGGGGAAGCAGGGTGCTGCAAACATCCGACTGAAAGCCTTCACAAACCCTACACCCAGCTTCCAGTCAAGGATGTTTACAGCGCCCCCAGGCTGCCAAAGACAACACAGCAACATCTCCTCTTCACAGATGCTGAAGGAAAAACAAAACAAAACTGTTTGACGATGATCAATTTTGACAGCTTGGAGCTCCTCTCTTTTCCGCACCTGTCGTTTTGGAGGCTTGAGGTCATCGCGGGGGACAATATCAATGAGGAAGTCAAACTGATCAAACTTAGTGATGGCCATGGCGATGTCATTCCTCTGGAAAACAGAAAATAAGACCAGACAGTCAAAAACAAATCCAAAAAAAGACTAGAACACCACAGGTCACAGGAATAGAGGTGACATCCAAATCCCAAAAAAGGATGATGCTCTTTTTCAGAAAAAAAAAAAAAAAAAAAAAAAAGGGAATTGTGTAGCAATATTTGATAATATAATATGATAAATGTATCCCACTCACTACATCAACCGCTCTTTGTGAACAGTGACATGATCTCACCCCACAGACCATCTACTAGTGGTATTTTCCACAGGATATTGGCTGCAAAGACCACCCATTGTCACCCCCCAGATCAGCAGCTATTTTTAGCAGCATGATTAATATCTGGTGGTGAAGGGTCACATCCATGCAGTTGTTCCATTGACGACTGTTGTCGTGGCGACACCGATTGGCGTGATGCCTTCACAATGGAACTGTGGGCCAGCTGCAAGCTCACAGGCTGAGCGCTAATACAATCTACATATTAAAGAGACGCTCTAACAGTCATTACAGCTTTGTTCAGAGACAAAACCTGTTGCTGAACACTACGGTGGAAAAAGGCTATGCTGACATGGGCTGCTACATTGACTACTGAACTATTTTCATACAATATGATTTTATTATGATATGATATGATCATAAGCTATATATAATATAAGCTGTTCATATATTTTTATACATATTTTTAGATTTCATTATTTTAAAAATATCTATCATTCAGTTAGGAAAATGTTATTACATGTCACATAATATTAATAATAAAATCTATAAAAATGCATTTATCTTTTAATGTTTTTACCTATTTTCAATCTAAGCATTAAGGGACCACTTTATGAGTATCATTCAGGGTTCAGAACAGTGTTTCACAGCCCAGAGAGGAAAAATCAGGGGAAAAAAGTAAGTGGGTCATGGGAGATGTACTTTTAGACTCTACGCTACAGTGGAACAGAGATAAGCCCTGGGGGGGCTTGTGGGGGGCTCTTCCCATAAACAGACAAGCTGTGTCATGACTCCAGCACATGTAGTATTAGGAGAGACCATTTTTGTTTTATCATATTTGGCATAATGATTTGAGGTTGGACCTATTCACGTGGAGAACGGGTCAGTTGAATAAAAGGTTTAGACTGGTCTTACAAGTTAGTCATCTAGTTTTTTCTTTAAGAATAGTCATAACTACATAAAAGCATAGATTAGTCTGAGTTAAATCCAAAAATTAGACTTTTTTTTTTTTTCTCATTGGTTAACTGCTTAACACAGAGGTTGAGTTTATGCAACTGGCCCCAAAAGGTACTAGGAACAACGGCTAAAGGTGCAGTCACATTAGCAAAATGTTGGCAAAATTTCACAGGCAAAAAATGTCCATTGTCAAAAGTGTAGCGATGTATGAAGCACGGCTCACACAGAAGTGATTTTCAAATCGAACAGATTTCTGTTGGTGAACACAGACAGTTCGCATGAACAACTTAAACATGAGCGAACTCTGCAAGCAAATATTGTCCGCTTGAAGTAAAAATCCAGTTGTCCAAATGAACGGATTTTGCTTTTTTATTTTTGTTTAACACCATGCTAGCTTCCGTGGCTAATTTCATGGTGAAAAAAAAAGTATAGCTAAATTATATCAGGTTTTTTTTTACTATTTACTTTGACTAAAAACTCTAAAACTGTATTTGGCTCAACTCTGTTAAAAATCTCTTCAAAAGAGTCAACTTAATAATAAAGTTGATTTCACTCTATAACGTTTCGTCAAACAACAGTAAATGTGACTGCACCTTAACATTATACTCCAAATATGTTTGAAACTATTTTAAAGTACTAAACCTTGACCATAGATGGTGAATGAGTCATGAAACATGGTGGGTGGAATAAGGAAATAAACTCAAGCTCATATAAAATTGAGAATGAACTAATACACATTTGAAGCTCACTGGACACATGGTTTAGCGGGTAGTGCTCTGAAATACAGGGTGGCACTTTTGTGGAGGTGACCCCAATTTAAAACCAGCTCAGGGTCATTTCCTGATCCCACCCACCATCTTCTCTCTATCGTTTCCTGTCTCCTTTACCATCTCGGTCCAAAAAAACAGGAACAAACACAAAAAAAGATTTATCTCAGCTGGCTAGGTCGAGGGGTCAAAAGGAAAGTCGGGAATGAACATGACTGACCTGTAGTGTGCGCCGCTTGTTGTCCTCAGTGTGAATCCAGGCTCTGAGAGTGAGCTCTGTGATGAAGATCTGTGCCGCTTTGGCAAACAGCACCGGTGCCTCGGCACTGATCATCTATGGAGGATTACCAAAGCAAGTCAATACAGGGGAAATAAAAGGACAAAATACAATCATATCCGGACACTCACTACGCCTATGCCAATCATGTTTTGGCCTGCCATCGGATGGACATACGGATCGGCCTAAGAGGCTACGTCAAGACCTGACCCAGGGTCTTGCCCATGCCGCTGCTCCTGAGCTCTTAATTGCCTTGGCTTTTCTCTCTTCCCACTCTAAGCTGTAGGCTATTTTAAGCGTCTGGACAACACCCTGACCTGATGCATGCTTCCCACGCAGCTAAGGCTGTGTGAGAAGATCATGCCCTGTGGCATCTACAACATCCCAATATCTCTGTAGCACAAAAGAAAGGAGGAGATATCTGTCTGCTTTAGGGTAATCCAATTTATAAAGGGTTAAACCATCAGACAAATACACCAAACCTTATGTCTAGTCGTTTTATTTCACTCACTCTATGAAACTGCACTACAAGGGCATTAGTGTGTGTTACCGCCACTTAATACTTGGCTTACAGGACTCTTGAAATGACCTCTAGCTCTTTCGGCAATGCTGATGCCATGTTCTTATTTATACTTGAAAGTTTGTTTATATGCATGCTGCTTTGTTAAAGGATCTAGCAAATAGAGTAAATATTGGTGATACATTGAACTGAGGTTGTTATGAGAGAAGTTCTTTTTAGTTCTCGGAAAGAGTCTATTCAATGTTTACACACTACCCAATATCAGGCTGTTTCACAGAAAATGGCCAGATGACTCAGTTGGATCTGATAGTTTCTCTATTCACAATGCTCAGAAAATAACAGATTACTGTTTTTGTAGTGGTTCAAATCAAACCGCACTGCAGCTGAAGCCACTGAAAATATTAGCTTTTCATTTGGAGAGGACCACAAAACATTCAGTTTTGATTTGAAGCCTTAAAAATCAACTAGAAAACCCAAACTTTATAATCATGCTGTCATTAATGGCAGTTTCGGATTATTTCAGTTGTACATGCTGAAAAAATATATCTTTGCTATGGTGAAGTGGAAGGTTGCTAGCAAGTCGATATACGGTCATTCTAGGACTAAGAAAAAGGATCCCAAAGTAGTGACGCACCAAAATATATATTTTTTTACTGAAACCAAAATTATAGATTTCATTTAGCACCCGACCAAAACCAAAAATAAAGTTTTGGTAACTAAATTTTGGTAAATAAGCAACTGAACTTGGTATGCTGTTCAGAGTGTCATGTCCACAGATCATAAACTAATATTAGTTGTAGTAAAGTTCTTCAGCCGCTTATAAATATTTCATATTTTTCATATCGCTACTCTAGTTTTGGTCATGGTGATGTATGTCTAGACTGCTGACATGCTTACCTGTTGTAGCTTACCAACTTTGTGTACGCAAAATAGTTGCTGACACAATCTGAATTTCCATTACAGATTTGAGCAAAACTTTTGCAATATTTTATAAACGTCGCAAAAAAAAAAAAATTGTGAAATGTTAGCGCTTCTATTAACCGATGTTATGCAACTAAAACTTAATTTTTTCCTCTCGTGGTAAGTAATTGTGACGGATGTTGGTAGGTTTATGTATAATAGCAGCCACCACACTAATCAATATTTTTAATTGAAGGAGACGTAGGAGTGTATCTTTAGTGAAGCAGCTGTGAGAGCCGCTTTTGGGGCGCTTCTGAAACGTGCTGCGGCACGGCTGGTACAAACACAAGTATTGACTAGAGTGGCCGCGTCGGAGCTGTAATGCGCCACAGATGTGTATAGTGTAAATAAGGGGTTATCCAAGCATTAATGGGAAGTAAATGCTCCTTATACTTGAGAGCGGCTACGAATGAGGTTTCTTAGAGGTTATAGTACATTAAAGAATGATCTGGTGATTTTTACGTACGCCAGGTGACCTGTAAATCCAAAAAAAATGTTTCAATTGCCTGAAAAACCACCTCATGTGAACGTTAAACATTTTTGCAATATATGGGAGTTTTTGAAAAATTCATGCATCTCCACTGGGAGTATTTTCAATTTTCTATTTCAATTTGCGCAAATTGAAGGGTAATGGAAAAGCAGCTACAGTCAAAATGTATCATCAGAGATGTGCTAACTGTTCTGGATGAAACTAACAATAACGTTCTTTTTGTTACTTGTAGAAATTCTGGTACATCACCATCACGGTCCCTAGAAATGGCTCTACGCCCTACATCAAAATCTATGGGATTTTTTGGGTTTCTTATTTTGGCAGGCGAGTAAGATCACTTAAGATGAATCATACTTATCCTCATGCCATGATTTGATTGATGTCTATAGAACAAATGGTGTAGAACATACATAACTTTAATACTTATGGGTAAGGATTTGGGAAAAAAAAATAACTAAGTAGTAGTAAAAGTCATAGTGAAGCTTGCCATAGCAAACTCCACTAATTATTGACACAACTGGCCACTTGATGTACAGTCGACAACCGCTGGGTTGCTGCTTTCTCAAGAATCAAAGACAGGAAGTGCGCTGCCATGAGCTTAGAGTGATTGTGTTGATTCAGCACGGCTGCTCTTACCTTCACATCCTCATCCAGTTTCATAATTTTCTTGATACGAGCAAGAGGAAGCTCTTGCACACGGAAATCCTTCTGAAACAGTGCGAGAGTGCATTAGAGGAGAACTCATAATAACATTAAGAATTCCCATTAATGAACAGCGGTAGACTCTTGTTGAGACACTACATCGTCGACTACAATATTCTATTAAGACTTTTTGGGGTTAGTTTTGAAAAAGGCAGTGTTTACACTGTATCCAAGTGAGAAAGCAGATAAAAAAAAAAGCTTGGAGAAACCCGTACCACGGTAAGATTCCTGATTTCTTCCATCACTCTGGGCCAAAAGGACTGTAGGCTCTGCTGGGCATCGCTGCCGCCTGCTCCAAATGAGTCTGCCGACATCTCCAGATCTGCTAGGAGATAAAGAGGGAGAGAAAGCAAGACAAGTCAGGGTTAATGTTCATATACAAGCCTCATAATTTACAAACTTCTTGAGATAATAAACCACATTATACACCGTTTAGTTACACCATGGGTTGAAGAAGTCAGAATAATTGTGTGTGGTAGCCATGCGTCACTACATTAAAATGCCTGGCGCAACTGTCGATGGTGCGATTGGTCAATTCAGCCATGTGTAAACTAAGCCAGGAATCCATATGTGAAAAACCAGGAGAACAAAGTCCTCCTTCGTGCCAGTGACCTGAAGCCTGGAGTGCACATCTGGATACCCAAATAGCTTTGGAACAGGATCAAATGTGCCGTTCTGACAGTATGGCTCGGCACTGACGCAATGGAGACAAACCAAACACAAACTAACGCAAACTGAAAACGCAAGAGGAGCAAAGCTGGCAGGTTACTATGGCATGTGAGGAATTCTGCAGGCAGCCTGCCTGAGCTTGCGCCGCCACGGACGCTACAAAGCACCTCTCTCTTTCTCTGGAAGAAAACACAGGGCCAGAAATAGCAGGGTGGGGTGCCACCGGAGCAGGAGCGAGGCAGTAAAAAAGTACTCGGACTCGTGCAGTTCAGCCATAATCCAATAACAAGACAAAGTGCCAAGGGCTTAATGGAGGGGGAGCAGTCGGACTGCCGAGCAGCCTCACTATGTGGGTCAAACGGAGGAGCAACACAGTGAAACGTGCGTGATTACTGGCGAAAAGCGGTGACCTGCTTTCATCTCTGTCTCCTCTTATGTATATCGAAGGATTAGGACGGCTACAATCACCCTGTGACAGCAAAAATCATGTTTAGTGTCACAGTCTTTATTTGCCTCCAAAATAATCACGATCAGTAGCATTAGACAAGCAGAATACAAATCAATGGGTCATGTGACTCCGCTGTCAGTAAGCTCTAGATCATTTCAGGCTTGATTGAAGCAGTCAACTGCCAGTCAAATTCATTATGCATGCTTATAATAAGAAAAACACTGGAAGTCATTGACGGCCGCTCTGCTGCTGGGAAGCAACAGCATCAGGTGTCGATCTTATGACGGTCTTCTGCCGTACATCTGTGAGTGTGGATGTGCCAGCTCCGGCCTGATAAGAAATGATAATTTAACGTCTCAAGTAAGACCATTAAGAAAACTAGCTGGATAATTAGCAGGCGATAACAGCGGCAATTACTGTCACGGACCTGGGAAATTGTGAGGCAAATTAAATGAGATAACACGCCATTAAAGGAGACATAAATAGGTTAAATCAAAGCTCGCTTAGACCAGCTGCTTGAGTGGGAGCTATTTTTGACTCCTTTAACCAGATCGAGACACACAACCTGAGATGGGAGGAGCGAGACCTCTGGTTTAGCATTGTGGGTAAGAATCCTTGTTCTTTTGAGGTTATGTTTTGTACTGTGTTAAAGCAAAATAATAATTAACAGGGGCTACTTTTTAAATATTAACAAGCTAGATACAGTGAAGCAACTGTTAGAATTTAAGTTTATTTAAGTTTTTATTTCAAGATTTTCTAATTTCTTGCATCACCCTGACATTTTTGAATTTATGCCTCCAAAAACATCCAATTTTAATTCAGAAGTTAAAAACATGTTCGTCATAGAAGATGTGTGTATTGAAATGAATTCCATTTTATGCATTTTTAATTATATTAAGATACATGAATAGAAATGAATAAATAAAGTGTCATTGACCCAACTGAAACTATAATACAACTACATCACAAAATAAAGACTTGTAGGCAGACACAAGAAGGTAAGTGAGCCTCAGTGCACGTGCTTCAACTCTCAGTCACGATCGTCCTTCAGCAAGTCAGAACGCAACGGAGGTGTAGGATTTCTCCTGACCTGTTCGGTTGCCTTGACGGCAATGACCGCTGGTGCTCTGTGTCTCAGAAAGTCAATGCCGCTAGCAGAGGCTGAATCAGCAAGAACATCACTGCCAGCCTGGCTTTCGCCGTGCAGGAGGACTGCAGCAAAGAAGCGCTCGAACGTTTCAATGTGATCGGGGACGAGTGGTTCTCAAACACATGAGATATCGCAAATTACCCCCTTGACAAGAGATGAGTTAAGCTGGTTGTGCAGCAGATATTTAATGGTTAGAGAAAGTGTGGCCTGAGGCCTCCAAGGAGTCATCATAAGTGGAGAAAGTGCTGTGACACAAACACAACAGAAGAACCACACATCCAGTTACTACTGGCAAAACAACTGCCTTTTATATTACAGTTTGGGCTGTTTCCTAAGCTGCAGATATAAATTTAGGACAATCTCTTCCTCGTGCTGGAGAGATTCAAATCAGCTGTGCAGATAAGACAATACCAGGGTTGTGGATGCCAGCCGTTGTGTTGACTTGAGATCCAAGCTATTTCTCAAACATGAAGCTTACCTCTAGTTTGAGCCTAATTTTAACAGCCAGGACTTAAAAAGCTACACAACAATCAACTTTATTTCAAAGTCTGCTTGTTTGTTTGACAGGCCCATATTGAACTTAACCCCAGAACTGCTTGCCATTTGAGAAGAAACAGCTTTCCACTGGAGACGCTGTTAAAATTTAATACTTATCTCCACATCCTGTCATACATCTCCATTTTGCTCACGCCCCTCATTTCCAGCAAGCCTCTTCTACATAGTTTAGAAATACCAAATCTCAATGCATAACAAACGATGAATGCACATAGAGGTAATTCAATCTTATCTGACATCGGAGCATTCCAGAGGGGAAAAAAATGTTTAAGAACAGGTGAAGAAAATAATGGAAGAAGAAAGATACTTTCAGAGCTTTTAAATATATTTACTTAAACCTTAAAGTTTGATTTTAGTCAGACTAAAACAATGTGTATTTTTAAAAGTAACATCTAAACACATTAGTCAGACTGAAATCAAACCAGTCAGGGTTTTGCAAAGTCATACAGACTCAGGTAATGAGACTGTGTATATAACTGTACTACAATTTATGTGATAAGGATTTAAATCTTCAAATAATCAATCATACACTGTGTCATGCACAACCTGATTATAACTGCACTTACTGACAACTCTTTTATTACATATTATGCATTGTGTCACATATACTAATATGCAAATCTACGTCATATTTAATATTACGCAAAAACCTGTGTATAAATGCGCATGTAAGCATACTTACTCTTTTTATTATACAACATACATAAATCTCTACAAAAAGTACACAATACAGACAAGATGTTTTCTATGATCAAGCTTTCATACAGAAAGGTCACATTTCTAAAGCTACATTCTGGACTTATTAACTACCCAAACATTCAGACAGAAAGGCCAACTGGTAAAAAGAAGAAAAAAAAAAAAATTGACAAAGCCTGCTGCGGTTACTGGTTAATCATTGACTCGGGCACAACAAAATGCACCCAGGCACCCGGCAATGAATTACAAATTAACCGACAAATAGCCGTGCTTGTTTTGCTCTAATGTTCGGAGCAAAAAACATAGGGGCTGGACAATAACGCCACTCTGATCCGTGTCTAATCTCATGGATCAATCATTCCAAAGTTGCCCTTGCTTCGGCCTCGCGTCAACTCCAGGAAGCCGTCCCTGAACTCTCAAGGTCATAAGCAGAAAGGGGAAAAAAAAACAGTTTAGGGGGAGGGAGAGCGAGAGTGAGGGATATACTATAGCACAGAAAGAAAGAAAACGGAGACTGGTTTTTCAACTTTCACTGCAGCGACTTGGCGACCCTACTGTGTGTAATGATGCCGTCTCTAGAGAAGCGTGATGGTGAATGGCCCCCTCTTGTCTGTGCGCCCCTGAGGGATGCACTGTCCTCTTGGTCTCACACTCTCCCTACTGACGGATCGAATGCGGGAGCCGCTCTCACATTCCTGTGACCTTCATCCACTGATGGGCCCGTTAGCAACGGCAAGGTGCGACGACGTGTCGACGCCAGCACCAGAAAGCCAACTGCAAACTTTAAAGGTTCTGCGCTGACATTTCAAAACAACCTCAAGCGCAAAACCCCGGGAACGAGAGGGAATGTGCAAAAACCTTAGTCAGGTGTGACATTTTACCCTTGAACATCTTTGCAAACTGGTGCAGTAAGGAGCTAAAATGATATTAAAATCTTAACCCAACACATCATGCTGAGACGCAGCAGTCAAGCCTCTACCTAGAGTTATTCTTAGTAACTCCTTTCCCCAAAAGGACCTTAATACCATCACTAATGGAAACTTTCTAGTACACAAGCGAAAAAGAGACTTTAATCCGACCGGATTCTGTGACGAGGCACAGCCGTCTGTACACGATGAACTAGGGGGCTAAGAATCCCCATATAAACCCCAATCCACGATGGTCACGTAGAGCCCACATCCATACCGTCCTCTGCTCTGCCTCACTGTCACAAGAGTGTAAACAAGCCACGAAACTGGGCCTTGAAAGGTGAACCGGGACTAGCGGTCCTATGCAGCCAGGGCCATCATCTCTATCTCTCTCTGTGAGCATCACAGATGTACCAGAAATACTCAACAGCACGGGACCATCAAGGGGTCCAAAGTCAAACTGAATGAACTGAACTTAGAGGTCAACTGCGATCAAAGAGTACACCATGCAGATCAACGATGGAAAGTTAAAATTCCGTATGCAAAACTAGAGACATTTCCAGCTGGTTAATGTTTACATCATGTCAAACACTGGTAGTCAGGTTAGGCACTTCAAAATGAACAGGACAGGAAACACAAAGAAGTACACTCAGATTTCAAGCAAGGGGAAAAGTAGAGGACGAAAGGAGGAGGAGAAAAGCGCAGCGGAGGACAGAGGAAGCATCCCATTACTGCAGCGCGAGAGAGAGAGCGAGAGCGGGAGAGAGAGCTTTACTGTCTGATTGCAGTCGTAAGTCACACTTACCCTGTGCCCTTCATATGCCGCGCTGTGGACGGTGGAGAACAGGAGGACATCTCGAAAGTCTCCTTAACTGTCTTTAGTCCACAGGCTCTGTCCCAGGAGGAGACAAAAGGCTGTGTGGGACAGGCGATCTGCTGCTGCGTTCAAAACCCCCGAGCCGAGGGGAGCGCGATCACCTACCGCCCCCCGATCCGACCCCTCCCCCTTCCACTAGCCCATCTTCTTGAGCCACCCCCCTCCCCCCTTTCCTAAACACACAACCCCCTCCCATTCCTCCCCTGTCCGAGTCCCCTGAAGCCGCCTGGAGCCTGGAGTTGGCCTCTGCCTGGCAACCCTACTGTTTGTCTTTCAGCTGACCCCTGCCTCGGCACGAGTGACCGGAAAAACAGGCGAGAAAGTGAGGGAGAGGTGGAGAAAAAGGGAAGGATGAAAAGAAATAAAAGTGTGAGAGCAATGCAGAGCAGTAGAACAAGTCGGGACAAAAATCTCCTGACTGCTTTCCCTTTAACACTCGACTGTAATCAATCTAGCTTGCTAAACGATACTCTCGGCCCGCCTATCTCCGAGATCCCATCCCCTCGCTGGATTCTTCAAATGAGTCCGAGTCGGTCTCTGCCGCTATTGGCCTAGCCAGCCGTCTGTAGGACGTGTCATCCCCCTCCTCCCTGCTTACCCTCTCCACTCCACCCCCTTTCACAGACACTCAACTTCCTGTTTTAAGTTACCTTGAGCAGCAGGATAGGGGTCAGGGAATGAAAAGAACGAGAGAGAAAAAAAACAACCAGACAAAAGCAGCGGAAAGTTGCCTAAAGGACGCAGGGAGGGCGGAGGATCGTCTCGGTTTGCGAGCCTCTGAAAATCTGTCCCCTGCAGACCCTCTTCTCTACTGTAGCTGGACGGAGCTGGACTGAACAACTGACTTCTCAAACAACTGTCCCTTGCTTATTTACAATGTCAAACTAAATGTCTCTAAAGCCCGCCTCTCGGAGGAGCAGAGTGGCCGGCCGTGCAGTGATGCAAATGAGCCCATGAACAGTGATTGGCTCAGGGTGGTCTCATAGAGGGTGCCGCATGCTGTAGCCGCATGATTTAAAGTGGAAAGTCACTCAGGTCAGACTTGCAGTCTCATTTGAGTGCAGGAACATGCATGCAGTGCAGCACATGAAACTGAAACTCAACATTAGTGTTGTCCTAAATGAATATAAAGTTGACCTGAAGGGTCATGTTAAATGGTTTAACCTCTAATAAGTGTAACCATACAGCACAATCTCATGTGACCGAAAATTATGCTTTTTTGTTAACTTTTAATTCAATTATGGTTATTCGTATAACAATCACACAAATGGTGCAGTCACATTTACCACTGTTAAGCTAATTCACATTGAATTTTCACCAGAAATCCAGTTATTTCAAATAGGAATCGATGCAATCTGGATTTTTGATTGAAGTCACTTCTGCTTAAGATTAATCCATCTATATCCTATCATCAATAGACTTTTTCTGCCCACAAAAATCACACCTTTACTTGCAGATGTTGAATCATACATCGTCACTTGATTCTTTATTAGTCTCTTTACTTCCAGAAACTTCATGTCACTACATGCAAACGGCCTACGCACCTTCCGCCCCAAACTAGTCAATGCACAGCAGATTGAAGATTTCATATTATTATTATTTTTATATATACCCAACTCTTTGCTGAGACATCCATTGAGATCCACTTTACTTTTTTAATTATGTGAGAGATGAGCATCAAAATGAGGGCTAAGCTTCACACAGTAAATGAAAACCAAAGCAAAAACTGCAGCACAATGCTTCCTATACTTCGTTGTTGAATTATTTACAGCAACAGTGCTGAAAGATTACGTTATGGCAACAGTTGCTATGAATGCAATTATAATTCTAGTAAAATCATGGTCAATAAGCGATGATTTTGCTTTGAAACACTCACTGATGAACCGTGGGTAAATAGTGAGTTCGTGTGCTACGAATTGACCTCCATTTAACCTGCCACATTAAAACCATGTTAATTACGTCTTACAGCGTTTACTAAATATAGTAATTATGACGTTAGTATTTTGTTTTCTGGATTTATTCATAGGTGACAAATTAGAAGCGTATTTGTTTATGCAATATAGCCTATACGATGACACCATCGGCACGGAAAATACACGGAATAAATTCTATCGCGAATAGATTATACACATGGACAGGTATTTCTTATACCGTTGATAAATTGTAATGAACACTATTATTGATACAAGTTACAGATGCTTTTCTCATTAACGAAGTCGACAAAGCATTTGCAGGCTACCGGGAGACATGCTAACCGAAACCATGCAAACATATCCAGTATATGTGTGTGTAACATTGTTATAGATTACACCCAGTGTCCGATTTATTTTTTATTGTGAGAATGATTTACATCTCAAAACATCAGTCAGTAGGATTGTATGGACAGATAAGGACTATAAAAAGAGCGACAAAAAGGTAGAGACAGCGCTCGCTACGTTAGCAGGCCGCATTGACTGTGAATCCCGTCAAATTAGAAGAAGTGAAATAATGATGGTTTTGGAAGGCTTTGAGCGAGTTTTCCTAAAATATTTGTAAAGCGGTGTAAAGACAGTCTAACCAATAAAGACTACGTTTGGATCTGTCCTTCAGACCAATCAAACCTCGGACTAGATTCCACCAATCAAGGTTTCTAAGCGTTCTGGTAGTTAAGAAACTGCCACCATTTAGGCTCAAAACGAACTGGTGAGCCAATAGAAGTCTTTCACGCTAGAGAGCCAAAATGGCGACCTATGTACAACAGTTTCCTGACCGCCTCCATTCCCTTCCACTAGCCACCAATAAGCGCTTCAGAGAGCGAGGAGGGAAATGGCGCCTATGTTCATCCTCCAAAACAATCGTCCATTGGATGAAAACTTTTATTGGACCACGAGCCCAAAACGACACCCGCTTCATCCAAACCAAGCTGTAGATAGCAACCGAACCGTAACGCAGCAAAATATATAATTTTTATACTCACTTTACGTGATGAAATCGTAGTGTAGTCCGGTTCGTCGTAATATTTAATTTATTTGAGGCTGTTACAGGAACCAAGATGGCCGATGATTTGACAACTTTTTTTTAAACCGGAAGAAGCGTTACGTTAACTGTGACGTACTCGCCATTAGCGCCATTGAACGTGATCGTTCTTCAGTTCAGCAAGAGATTGAGCTGGTCAGCGCATCGCATGTATGCATTTGCTTTGAATGTAACTGTTATTAGTGTCTTATTATCTGTCTGTGGAATCAAAATAAAAAGATTAACCTCATCATTATTTCATTATTTTAAAACAGTAAAAAATAAATAAATATTTATATATACACACACACGTTCGTTTTTGTGAAAAGTGGGGACATC
>SCHK01326306.1:0-14191 GCA_004124795.1 Poropuntius huangchuchieni
CATTATAAAGCTTGAAAGAACCAGGACATTTTTTAATATAATTCCGATTAGATTCATCTGAAAGAAGAAAGTCATATACACCTAGGATGAGGACTAATTTTCATTTTTGGGTGAACTAACCCAATAAATAAATATAATTCAGTGTCTATTTCATTTTGCAGCAGCTTTTTCCACATAGTCTAATGATCTTTACACATAATTAAATGCTCTCAATTCTATGTGTTGCAAATTAACATTTGACTTCAACTCAGCCTTTTACTCCTTTCTGACCTCATCATCATCTGGAATGACTTGAAGAATCATGGCAACATCTCCAAGACGCTTTACCTGCAATACTGTGAAACGTTTTAGGCACTTGTGTAAAAATGCTGTAAAGTGAGGATGCTTTCAAAACAAATGTAATGAATAGATCTTATTCCTCAATTGACTTCTATTAACTAAATTAAATCAACATTTAGTGTGACCACCCTTCGCTTTAAAAAAGGTTTTGCCCATCATACACTTGTGCATAGTTTTTCCGGTAGCCAGAGACAGACAGAGAGTCAATAATCAGTGCTGTTTTTGAGTATGTATGTGCATAATATTATAAGAGAGAACCCACAAAGAATCAAACATTAAATTCATGCCAATCACCAAGCTTTCAATTCGGCCACGTCTGGTGTATGGTAAAGATAAACCAAGATCAAGAGGATCTTTAGATGATGATAGAGAAGTGGGAAAAAAATCTTTCATTTGAGAGTAAAACCACACTGTCAGTTTCCCGAGCACTGTAAACACAGACACAGTGGCTCTAAGTGAAGCAAAAATGTTTCTCTGTAATAAGAGATCAGAAGAAATGTGGGTCTCCTGTGATTTAAGCGAGCATTCAGTTACTCTAATTATAGCTGAGAAGTTTTACCAGCACTGTCTTTTTTCACTTTGGCACTGATGGGAACAATAACAAAAGAGTAACATTCAATTAGCAGAGAAGATTAAAAACTTTATCTGTCATAATAGATTTAGCACAAAACACAAAGCACATCTTTGATTAGTTCAAATCAGATGGCCGATTACATGTGTCTCATGGTGGATAAGGTCGCATGACTACGAATGATAATAAGAGATTACAATAATACCTATATGAGTGCGTGATCCTGCATGTCATTACGGTAAGCAATGCGGGGAAGTCAAGCGAAAAATTGATACTCTCATGGTGGTATAAAAAGTTTAGATAGCAAGCAATGAAAGCAATCGCACAGTACTTTAAGAGTAAATATTACAGCAATAAAGATAATGAACACTACAGACTGTATATTGCAGGTGTGTAGTGTATATTCACAGCCAGTAATTGTTTTTACACGGGCATGTGATGTAATTTCAGCATTTACATGTGCGTAGTTGATTTTATAGCCAAACGGCCTATTGCTTTATGACAAATACAAGGTTGTGTGATTTTAATTTCCATCCAAATCTCATCTCTGCAGTAGAGCTGCTATTTGGCATCCCGATAGTGATTATTTTTATTAGTATATTCAGTCACTAAACAAACCAAGCATGTCGCTCTTTTGCAGTCATTCTAAGATCAGCGTACCAGCTCTGAATCAATATAATCTCATCCAACCGGACATGATAGGCACAATATTCATGAAGCTAATTAATTCAGTTTCATTGTTTTTCTGATGTTTTCATGTGCAGTTAAACCTGTTATTATGCTAATTCAGCTAATTAAACATTTTGCCAATTCGCAACAGTGTTTCCCAACAGTTAAGGAAAAAATATGTAAAAAACAGTTTTCAAATGGTCACCAAAATCCTAGCATACTATTTGCATCGTCAGTGTAATGCTCAAACCTATCTAAATAAAAATGTAGGTGGCTTAGTGGTTAATATCTAAGATAGGAATCAAAAGGTTGCATGTTTGAACCCACAAAAAGGATACAAAGCTGTCACTGAGGTGGTACCCTAGGGTAAAAAGTATAAACGGTATATCTTTGAACCTATATTTACCCCTAAATGGTGCATATTAGCACTGCTACTTGTAGTCATGCATGCAGCGTAAAACAAGCCAAAAATATGATATTCAGAACAAGGTGTCAGATACGCCTGAAGAAAATTCACAGCACTGCAAACCAAGAAATCCCATACTTTATTTTGTAAATGAATACTAATCTAGTGTCAATTAATCCACCAGCATCAAATATTTGCAGAGCTTCACTAGAAGTGTATTCTCAGTCTTTTCAGAAATAGCTAAGGTCTGACTTCCCAATCTCTCTTTGATGAAAAGCAGAGAGCATGTGAATAGGGCTTAGGCTGAGGAAGAAAGAGGGCAGGAAATACCACTCGTTGGGTTCTCTGTGAGACGACGGCTGCACAGAATGTGCTGGAAGAGTTCTTCTCTCAGCTGGAGTCTGCCAGAGAAAGCCAAGTCTCCCATAAAAACGGAGTTGATCAAGGTTGGAACCCTCCAGAATTCTAATGGAACACGATGGAGTGGAATGTGAATGAGAATGGAATGCCACTGATGGAACGGAACCGAAATAAATATTTCACACAGGGCCTCTCTGCCGGGAACAAATATTGATGAGGAAACGCCGGAGCCATCAATAACCACTTTCCCTCGGCGGAGTCATTTAGCTTGACCCTGCGAATCTAAGCCATTTCATCCTCTGTAATAACAAGATTAGGTCTCAAAGCACAAACACTATAATCTAATCTTTTCCATGAATTTTAAGTGTGAGAATGATAAGAAGTATGATTTGTTTTGAAATTGTTTGTTGAATCTGCTGCTCTTGGCTGCACCATTACATGAAAAATAATCACGGGCAGGTCTGACCTCTTATTCTTTCAAAGCTCTGACAGGAAAAACATCATTACCGCCACCTTCAAGGCCAATTGATGTCTCGCTCCTCAAGCGACATTATACACCACGAGAGCTCGGAATTGAATTCTCACTGTCAAACTGCACAATACTCTCGTTTAAAGCAGCCAGGCTGAATCAACTCAGAGTTGCTTTTCATATTGGCACCATCTATTTATGTCAGGATTAATTATTTACATTTTGCATGAACCTGATGATTTCCTTCATTTACACTCAGTCAGCTGTGTTAGCTGGGTGAAGGAAACAGGGGCCGTGTAAACACTGCTAATAAATTAAGCTCAATTCCTCTGCCACATCGCATTTGCACCCATTTGCCTCTGATTGTGTTTGTTTACGTTCCATCTGGATGAAAAGGAGTAAGCGGGAAACGGAGGAAACTCTTTCACTGGCGGATCGTTAGAACTAATGAATTCTATTTCAGCGCCCTCTTCGTGCACCCCCTTCCACCTCCCTCTCCTTTTTCCAAAATCTAGCCTGCTGAAAGAGAAACTGCTTTTATGACTACATCTATAGTACACTGGAAAAAACATCCCATTAAATTTATGATTTAAAAAAAAAACTGGCAGATGTGGTTGCCAGAAATTCACTGTTAAAATTCACTGTGACAATATTTCTGGTATTACATTGGTGCCTGTATATTTTACAGCTTATAACCGTATTCAAAAATGGGCAATATTCATGTATATATATGGTACACAGGATCATGCAAACAAAGACAACACTAAAATAATGTAATAAACAATAACTGCAATAAAACAAACATACAACATAAATCAAATATATAAGACAAAACATTTTAAAATATAACCACAAATTTGAAGTTTTACAGTAAAATTATATATAATGCAATGTTAGTTTTACACTCTTTTTTCTGTGGATATACAATCTGTAAACTTAAAGAATTTATTCTGCATGATAAATTGCAGATATTGCATATTCTATTTTGTCTAAATAAATTAAAAATAAAACATTAAAATTATAAACCATTAAAATTCATTTTAGAATTACTGAGATTTACTAAAGATAATGTTAATATTTTTTTAAGATCAACATAAAGTGGTAACAATGATAACAACAGTAATTTAAATGTAAAAATAGAGGAAATTAGCATGAACAATACTGTCCAAAAACATAATACTGGCCGATAACCAATTTTGTATGGATATATCCCTGAATCATGTATCCCTACCTTATTTTTCACTATGAATGTCTGTCACTAGAGAAAATCTCACCATTTACAGAGTCCCGCACAGTTCATTTTCACCCACACGCAAACACACAAACACGCTCACATACCATTCTCAGATTATTCACACATTAAACAAACAAATACATGGGCAGAAACTGCACTCGCACAAACACGCCATCAGTGGAATAACCATAATTAGCTTTCAAAAGCAACTGATTAGAGTCATGATACTGAAAAGGCCTGGAGTACAAAAAAGCAATCTCCTAATCAAGCATGAAAACCTGAGTATTCCAACCTCGGTTTAAGCTTATCTGATTTTTCAAACCCAGGCAAAATGGCTCACTTCATCTGAACAGAAGAATCTATAGGTGGGCCGGCACTTGAGATGTCAGCGTGAGTTTCTGAGAAGCAGACATAACGACATTGATTGGCAGCAGACAACACATAGGAGCAGCCTGTACATTTAAACCCAGACAGGAGGCCTTTAAACAAGAGCAGAGCAGCACGAAGAGTTCACTTGTTACACAGGAAGGTCAATACCGAAACCGACTAGAAAGGAAAAGGAAAGAGGAGACAAAGGGAGGGCCATAAATGAAACACAAAGATGTTTTGACAGGGCTAATCAGCACCAAGCCAAAAGTTCACATTTGTCACGAAGATGAACTCCTCAGACTGTTTTACACAGGAAACCTAGGAGTAGTGAAGAGCTCTCTTGGATAGAGACTGCTCTAAATCTTTCAACGCGTTTACTTTGGCCAAGAGTGAAATGCAATCCTCTGTTGTCCAGCCATGGAAACAGCGTGACCTGGGCTGTCTGTGTAGTGCATTTACCTTCCCGTTTGTAGAATTGTAATTACAGTGAGAACGTCTGTAAAAACTTTTATTTACCTGTAAAAACTTTTATTTTACGCCATTTTGGATTCGTTCATCGTAATCTTAGGACATACCATAATTAAAAAGATTTAAAGACATAGTTAAAATCATCCAACTACAATTTTGTCATTATTTACAGATTCCAAACTTCTGTGGAACATATATATTTTGAAGAATGGTTCAATAAAAGTCCAACAGTGGACCTCACTGACTTTCACATTACCATACTGAAAAATACAAATATTTACATTTTACATTTAGTCATTTAGCAGATGCTGTTTTCCAAAGCGACTTACAAAGTAGATGCAAAAAGAGTAAATAAATAATGTTGCAAATATGCTTTAAAAAACATAACTGTAAAGAAAATGTGAGGTACAGACCATCATCATGCACACACATGCACGAACCTGAGCTTTGATCCAAAGCCAATGTACAGCCAGACTGAATCCTATATATAATTCATCACAGAACCGAGAGGTGAAACACAGAGTGAGAAACAATGAGAACGAGAGAGAGAGAGCGCACTTGAGACCAATCCTACCTTGCTATGCTGCCCCTGTCTAAAGCTCCATTATTACCTGATGCCTGTCAGGTCATCTGATGCTGCCGCAGCACTCCACGAGCATCAAAGCATGGCTCCAACCAGCCATCATTCAAACAACCTCAATATCACAGCAGTCATTACACGGGTTAAAGGAGACTTTACACACAGGAATGATATATGGGTGTTCAAAATACAAAATACAACAGCCACTAAGTGCAAATAGGATGGGGCTACTCTGGTTTCAAATGACTAAATTGTCTTCCTTTTCATCTAACCGACCAGAGAAAGAAAATATAATGGCTATATCAGAATGACCCAAACAAGGTTCTTCTTTCAAATCATATGATTAGTAGTCAACTGATATTGGTTTTTAAAGGCAGATATTGATGCTCACATCAAGTGAATACATATATACCAATAACTTATTTAATTCCATCAAACGAAAAAAAGAAAAGAAAAACTTAACTTTGTCTGTTAAGTATGTCCTTTAAGCCTTAACATAACACAATGCAATTCAAAACATGGGTAAAACACTGTGAATATCAATATGGAAAATTACTTCATATTAATACAGCATATCTGGACCTATTTTTACAGACTGTTGCGCATACTTAATTTGCTTCATTACAAATTAAAACAATATAAACTTGAAATTTATTACTGAATTTTGACAATTTGAAGGCACCAACTTCTGTTAGTCCAAGGGGTCACAGTTATTATCAAATATCAATAATAATAAAAATCACTAAAATAGTAATAGACACTATAAAAGTCAAATAAATGACAAATGGAAAAGTATTCTGGAAAAACTGTGAAAAAAACTACAGTAAAAACCTGTTAAATGGTCAATGGTAATTTCCCCTAATATATAAGGTGAAAAACTGTAATAGACATTTCAGACAATTTTACAGTGAAATACCGTTTTTGGAAGTGAAAAAGAATGTAAAATGTACAGGGAAAAAACGTAAATTGATTCCCCGAATTCCCTGCGTTGCATTTCATGTTTTTTCTTTGAAATAGCTGTTTCTTCTTAGTTGTTTCTTATCAGTGATGTTTATTAGGGGTGTATGTTACATCTAATGATGTTAAATTAATGTTTATTGCATATTTCAGTTAATGAGTCTCACCATGATGGTGTTTGTGTGCATGACAGTGTGCACCTTCTATATATATGTTATTATTTAAAAGCTTCTTATGATGGGCTTTGGTTTATCATGTGACTTTCTCATCACCACCTGCATTTGGTGGTTATCGGTTATCGATATATCGATGTATATCGGTACAAAACAGATTTCAGTATTTTGATAGGTTGATAAATTAACATTACATCAGTTAATGATATTACGGTATTTACATGTAAATTTAAATTAAAACCGTAAAACCTAAAATGTTGCTACCGTATTTTTTACGGTAGAATTCCGTTGCCGTTTTTTTTACCGGAATTTTTTTTACAGTGTACTTTTAAACACAGTGGCCCAAAAAAATCATTTGAACAAACTGATGAGTATGAATTTCATTCCATTAGATAAACTTTTATTTATTTTAAAGAAGGACATGAGCAACCTTCCAAGTAACACGTTTTTAATTGAATGAAATTCATTGTCCAGCCGCTTTTTGAGGCCACTGTATGCATTATTTGATATTCTATTTTGTCTGTATACACTTTTTAGATATTGGTTTCATATATAGGGAACAAACAGAAGCTTTTCACAGACAAAAGGGCTATTGCATTCAGCACTACTATGCCAAGACTGCCTTGCTTTATGAAGATTCACTAGAAATTCTCTCCTGAGAAAACCACTGGGAAAAAAAAAAAAAACACTAACATTTTGCTTCAACCCTAGACATGCAGTATCTATCCGTGTGGAGAAAGAAATAGGAACGTTCAAGAGAAGATGAAGACACAGACACTCAAACACAAACAGCCCCTCAGAGCAACAGAGAGTATCTTTACACAGCATTGACATAGCACGTTAAAAAGAGGAAACATGAGACACAGATACAGACAGAGAGCAGCAAACAGAGGAAAGGCAGGATGGAGAGATAAAGGAAAGCGATATGCTGTATTTAATGAGGTGGAGGAAGGCAGAGAAAGGAAGCCTACGGACAAATACACCTTCATCTGTCTGCCTGTCCATCTGGGTTTCAGAAAGAGCTCAGAGAATGCTGAATGAGAAGAAGAGATGTGGCCATACCGGATGGGAATTTAAACAACCTGCTGTGATATAGAATTTACAGCTGTGGAAATCTGAAGCAGCCTATTTCATCTCCTCCGACCCTGCTGTGAGGAACCAGAAGTTGATTTATCTAAACTTATTATTATTGATTATGTAGCAGGGAGCAGGGATAATTGTAACACTTGTGGTTTTTGTTCATTTATTCAGAAAATGCTTAGCCTAAAGCTTTGAAACTTTGCCTCAAACACTGTTGACACACTAAATTAATTGAGCCAGATGCAATTAAATTACAGCGCATGCACAAGTACACGTGGGCGAATGTTACAATCAGTTAGTGTCAGTAAATGTAAAAAACTAAATAATACAAATACTTAAATTTGGTAATGTTAACCAAAACAAAAAATCTGAAAAACGCTACACACATCTTACTGAAAGTTAATTAAGGACAGTCTTTCATTTAAGTGACATCAGACTATATGTAAACACAACAAGGAAGAGTTATTAGAGATATATTAGTAAATCAAGTTGAAATAGAATTAAACATGCTCCAAACACACAGTGAGAGGAGACAGAGAGAGCACATGGTGTGACTGAAGAGGGTCCACAGATTGCTGGGATTCGCATTGAATTTGGGCAGGATTATCGAATGCTGTTTGTTGAGACCCATTTAAATTGAGAATTAAAAATGGGGATGAATATGTGTGTGTGTACATAAGGAAATGAGAGTGAGAGAGAGAAAGAGAAAGTGTGAGGGCCACAAAATCCTTCAGCACCCCCCATTAAAAGCCTGTGTGTGATTATGGAAATGAACACTACTTATAGATTGCAGTACGGTTCATTGATTTTCTGATGGTCGACTCCTCAATCCAAGACAAACTCCATCTGTGCCAAAACAAGCAGGCCGACAGAACCCCTGCTTTCAACTCGAAACCCAAATCTACTGCACTCTAGAGCGGCAATAAAGTGCTGTTCTAATTCCATTCATGTTCAGAGATATTTGTGCCATACTGTATAATCCAATCACACTGCCTAATTACATTTGCATTTATTTTCTTGGCAGGCGATTACCAAAGCGACCTGCATATGTTATGTTGTGGAAAGTGCATATGTTATCATAATTACAGCAGGTAGCTAAGGATATAAATGAAGACAGTCAAAATATAGCACCAGAGGATGTAAGAATAAAACAATATAGATGTTAACTTCTGTGAACAACAACATTGTTCATTACAGTTAGTCCAACCTGATTATGTAAAGGCGAACCTCTACAACACACTGTGTTAGCCTGTGTTGTAGGTGTATTTGAACATTACAGGAATACCTCACGCAAAAAATTTAAATTTGCTGGAAATTTACTCACCCACAGGCCAGATTTGGAGAAATGTACCGTAGCATTACATCACTTCTTCACCAATGAGTCCAAACAGCTGATAAAAACATGACACATCCACATTATTCCAGCTTTGTTTTTCATAAACAAATTCATCCTTAAGATATATATATATATATATATATATATATTTTTTTTTAACTTCAAACCTTTGTGAGCCCTTAATATTGTTTTCTCCAAATGAAACCAAACGCAGAGTGCATACAATGACAGACTTTTATTTTTGGGTGAACTAATAAGCTACAACAGACACTGAGAGGAATCATTGTACATCAAATTCAGAAATATATGTTTTTTTAATAGCTCATTCCTGAATATGATTACATCCATTACAGCACAAATTCAGATATCACCAACCTGTATGAAATGGTCTTCAGCAGGTGTTTGTTCAAACTGATTTTTACATCAATTTTAAAATGTAGGTATATCAAGTAAAATTAACATGTATATGACTTCGTACGGTAGGTAAATATGAATACGGTACTAGGCATGTTATCAGAAACCAGGCCTAAAATGCACCCGTTTTTGTATCTAAGGGCTATACGGCCTATTACGTGTCATATAAAATAGTTTTGTGGATTTATTGGGTAGATTATATTAAGAGATTACTGCTATTTTTGGTACTAAGTAAAAATATATCGGAAAAACAAGCATAGACCAAATACCAGAGCAACCAAAACGGCGTTGCTGTTGCCCTTAACACAAATATTGACGGGTGAACAGTACCACCCAGTGGCCAAGGGTGTAACCGCATCTGGTAAGTGGAGTCTGCTCATCTGGCAGATTCAGATCAAAAATTCATGTCAAATCCGTTTCTTAAACCCCACGGCTCATCTTTAATTCAAAACCCACCTGCTTGGTTTTTACGTTACACTCCTGTCTGAGGTGCTCCGACAAATCTTCAGCAATGCTGCTGCAGGTAATCTAAATACTGAAATATTCAGGAGCGGAGTCGCGTGCTTCACCAGGTTTTTACTTCCGCTGACATGCGCAGGTGAACATGAAATCTATTAAGAGTCTTATGCGTTTTGGGACTTGAGCAAGAAGGCAGAATGAAGAATGAGTCTTATAAATGCAGTCAATTTGATTTTAGGCCTGACACTACAGGGCTACAATCAAACCAAAATTAAAAGTAAACAGAAAAATATCTACTTTTTTAAGAGAGTACATTGTTTTTACGTTTTATTCTCTGGAAAATTAAAGCATTGATTGCAGATTGTATTAACTTTTGTACGTAATGATGGACAGCTATTTAGATCTGATTGATTTGGGCTTAATGAGGAAAGGTGATTAATGTTTTGTGATTTAAACACGTAATTTCCAGCTCCAGGGTCTTTATGATGGTCTACGGCATCAGAATGCTTTCCACAGAGGATGGATAATTCACAGCATGAGAAACAGGAATTAAAGGCCCTGAACAGCGATTGGATCCACCCTTCATTACCTGGGCTCAGCTATACACTATAACTGCCCATTTGCTCTAATGAGGTTTGACAATTATGAGGTTAATAAAGAATAATTTTGACAGGGTTTATTGATATGGTTGGGAATTAAATGATTAACTATCTCATTAAAATTAAGAACCTTGAAGTGCAATTACTTGTGAAATGAATTGACCTTCACAAGTGAAAAGATGTATGTCCAGCAAAGATGGAGAAAATGGGCCTGAGACGTCTAAAGTTTGCAAAGGCTGCATTTAAACTGGTGTGTTTGTGTATTATCTTTAAAATGTCATCTAAAAAGTTCACATCTTCTCCTCTAATAATGATAATCTCTAATAATGTGAGATTTCTGATTTGACATGATATCCTCAAATAGAATTTGCTCAGAGCAGTTGTGCTCATTATCTCACCGCTATAAAAACGTAAAATAAAAAAATAAAAAAAGTCACTCAGCTTTTAGTTCCAACTTCTAACTAACTGGCTGCTTAATCGTGTTTAGTACCAGGCCTACAACCAAGAGAGCATTTATATGAAACTATAAACTGCATGATAATAAGCCAATAACAGGAAAAAAAAATGAGGATATAGCCAGGCTACAAACTTGGGCCATGACATTCCCTCGCAGTGAGAAACAGTTTCAGCTTAGACTTCATTTCCATCAGCACTCCACATCCAGGCCCAGACCAAACCTGTGGGATTTTTCCACATTTTCACTGCTTATGTTGAAGGGAAATCTGCTTAATGGGTTTAAATTTGGTAGAATGGAGCTGAAAGTATTGGTAAGTGAAAGCACTATGAAATTATCCAAAACATTTCATGAGCAACACACAAGGATGTGTTCAACTTCGTAAACAACACACATTCCAATGCTGTGGAAATTTGTAGAGCTTTCTGGAAATGCAGGATCTGTGTGGGCTTGTTCATAACTCCATAACTGCAACAACAGTAAAATAAATATTTTTTTTCCCCCTAATATGCAATCTCTATCAAGTAGTAAACTGTAGTTTTTCTACATTTGTTGATGATTTCCTGTTCGTATTCTGATCGTGTTTTGATTAAGTAGCCTACCACTAAAAGAGGGTTATTGGGATTTTGATTGAATTTAGCCGTAACAGCTACAATGTGTGAATTGATGCCTGAACAAGCCCATTTGACACGATATGAGATCTCCATTAATGATGGCTGGGCACTTTTAATGGCTTTCCCAGACACCCCATTAAACCGGGCTTATATCTGCAGGTCATTCATTGTGTGATAAGTGCTCTTTCTGCCGTCCTGAGTTTTTAACACGCTTTTTAAAAATACAGCTGAGCATAAATTTCTTTCTATTGATTTTTAGTCTCTCACTTTATCTTTTTTTCTGCCTATGGCTGTGTGATGCCCCTCATTTAATCTCACAGTCTTTATTATTCGATCGATCCGACGTTAGCTGGCCATATAAGCTAAATCATCACTCAATAATCAGTTATATCAGATCCATAATGTCATTCATAGTACATAATAACCATTTTAGTTCATTTTGTATTAAGTCAAACGTTGCTAACGTTAAGTCAAACGTGCATTTGTGTTACAAAGATTCATTAGAAAGATTTATAAGAGTTTACGGAACTCACGTAGGCTATTTGTGATATTCTTGTTGCACCAGTAGGTGGCGACAAGTGACTGTCTTTATGAGTGAATCAGTGAAATGATTTCATTTCATTCAGGAACAAAAGTGAATCATTGGCTCGTTAATCAATGCTGATTCAATGATTGTGAGTCACTGACTGGTTCACTTAAAGGATTAATTCAAAAATGCTGATTCATTCAGAAACTATAGTTCTTGTTGGTGCTCAGATATGCTTAAGTCTGTTTAGATTTGTTTGAAGGAGCAAATACAGACAAAATGAGTTAGAGCTAGTTTGAGTCTAAAATGAACATCTTTATTTAAGTTTAGTTTATCTAACTAACTTTCTATAAAAATCAATATAACACTAGCAATCATGCTATTTTAGCTGAATATTATATATTTAGAAAACAGCATTCTCACTCATGTTATACTGCTTAAGTACAAACAGTTCGTAATTATACTAAGAACCACTAACACCATGATATTTATTGTTTTTACCTGAAGTATGCAACCATGCATATATGTAATTGTGTGTGATCTCAATTCTGTGTATTTTTATATTTAAGATTCATAAGATTCTCATGATTCGTAGTTGTTGCATACTGATATGAATCTTTATATTTTCCTCTTCTTTTTATCATTTCATTTTCTGCCTATAATGAGGCGAATTAACCAGCTATTTGGCATGATAGTAACACCCTTTTTTTTTTTTTCAGCATAACTGTAAATATATGTACAAAATGCACTAAAAAATGTATGTCATATCTATTTCTAATGTCTCACTCTGCTAACTAACACTGTAGTACCACATGTTTTGTGAACAAATTTATTATTATATGCAAAAGTGTCAATGAACTGTGAACTCTGTGTAAAATTAAATCTTAAAACAATACTTCTGTTTCCAGGGCCCCTTCAGAGGGCTTCTTTATTTAAAGAGCTCAGATCGTAGATTGGTCTGTGTCCATTATCAGCTTTCATTAATGAAGTGCTCTTAAGAGAGGTCAGTGTGCACACTGCAGTTAACAGCCACTCTGCAGCTCCGCTGTAATTGAAGTAACATATGAACGGGGTCTATTAAAAAGAAAGTCCCTATCTAAGCAGTATTCTGCTGTGAGGTTAGGATTTATCAATTGTAAATGCTGTCACACAGCAATTAGGCTAGTCAAAAAGTCACAGTAAAACGAAGACATGTAGATCGAACAGCACTTTATCAATAAACAATCCATGTAGGAGTAAGTGTTTTAAATGCAGCCCCCTGGATGCTCTTAAAAATGTAAGGGATTTGCATTAGACGCCTTCATAAAGGCTTTTATGCTGCGACACAGGCATTGTGTTTACATGAACAGCAGACTGCTTGACATTTGAAAAGCTCTGTGTATTAACTCTCCCCTTTTCATGCATCATGCAGCTGTCATTATTTGAAACGATGTAAAATGCGGGCAGACATTTTGCAGGAAATTACAGCCTGCGCACAAGATGCTTGTCGACACAAATAGGAGCCTTTGAAATGAGAAACTAATGGGTTATGCTGATGTTCTTGAATTAAGTGGCAAACAGTCCAGACCGGTTTAACAGAGGCCTGTTCATCAGCGAAGCCGTTATCAGACAAGCTCTAGGGTTTACAGAGGAATCGTCCGTGTCTTATCGCTTTATATGGGAATATATCAGACCACAGCTGTCGCGAGGCGACGACATTAAGGGAAATGTCCCTCCTGATGTGCCCTCCAAAATAAGATTTCCCTGATAAAATGGAAAGTGCTTTTGTTCACATATCAGTAGATTTTATTTTCAGTCAAGGCGATAAAAAAACACTGCGTCACCTCTGAGGTTTCAGTATGATATTTATGATGTAAAAGGATACAGGGCAGTTTGGAAGCTACATATCAAGGATATTTTTTAAGTTGTCCTGCACCATTTGTTTTAGAGACATAAATGTGGCTTTTTAAGGAGAGCTGTCATTCTTTTCTTAACAATATGACTTGTGTTTTATGCCTGTTGGACGAAAAACAAACAAACTCATAAACGTACATTTTTTATTTTGGTTCTGGCGAAACTTTGTAAACACTTTGTAAACAGTGTTTTAAAAGTCATTTACTTGTAATTAAAGTTAA
>SCHK01326316.1:0-14156 GCA_004124795.1 Poropuntius huangchuchieni
ACCTCTTATGGTTCTACATAGCACCATTTGACAAAGGTGCCGTATAACACCCTTAAAGATATGGTGCCATATAGCATCAAAAGTGGTTCCCCTATTATTACGAGCCAAGAACCACTTTTAGTGCTATATAGCACCATTTTTTTTAGAGTGTACTTTTGTTAGCCAAAACGAATATTTTGTGACCAACATAAAACAAGAGATGATAATGTAAACCCAGTGTGTGTCAAAGTCAAGAAGTCTCTAGATAATGTAATGGCAAAGGCTAGGTTAGTTGTGGAAGGAACTTGACGACTACATTTTTTTTTTTTTTTTTAATATTACGTAAAAAATATTAAACCATAATGATATAAAGAGTACATTAGACATTATTTGACCATAACAATAAACTTGCACCATATTTTCCATACGAGAATTGATGAATTCTGGTAAACAAGTATTTATTATGTTGTAATGTCCCTTTGTTTGGGAAAGTGAGACTGCAGTATGGCTTTTTGTTTTAAACATTGAGGATGGACAGATTTGGTTGCATGTTTTATCATTCATTCATTCATTCATTCATTTTCATGATTAAGAAAACAGCAGGGAATCCCTCCTCCACACAGAAATGCTGAGAATGCACATCTGATGGGTGTGAAATGTTATACAGTATCTAAGCAAAACTGAGGAATCCACAGACATTAACCTGAAGAGGGTCATGAGTGGGCCGACTGCAGAATGTAGCCTGCTGCAGTTGTTTGACAAGCTCCCTCCCTTCTAATTTATTTTCATTCTTTTTATAACTTAAAACATTTATCATTTCATTTCCTTGCAAAAAAGCTTAAGTATGCCATTACACAGCTAAAAACAACCTGATCCACAGACAAAATAATAGTGAAGTGTTGTGATTCATTCTTGCTTTAAGCCAGAGATCACTCTCAAAATGCTTCAGATGTGTGTGTGTGTGTGTGTGTGTGTGTGTGTGCGCATTCTGGCAGCATTTCGGTAGTCCTGAAATATGTTTTCATGAATGTCAAATAAGAAGACAAAAAAAAATTTGCCATAGAAGAACAAAGAACCACTGCTGGACAATGTGCCTTTAATGTACAAATTGTATTAATATTTGCATTAGAGCTCAGTTTAACTAACTACAATTAATAACATACAACTACAATACAATTAAATATACATAAATACATTAACTACAATTAAATATACATAAAAATGACACATTCAAAAATGTATTTTGTACTTGAATTCCACATTAAAAATATTTTCCTATAACAGAAACAATTCATACTTAAATTACCACCGACGTCTAAAGTCAAAAATGTCTTTTCAGTGATTTACTCTTCACTAGGTACTTGTCTTAGCAAATGTTTGTATATTGAATTGTATTAATAATTAAGTATATCAAGTAATTATTTCATATTCATTTTTTTATTGACTGACAACCCAAGTATTAGTAGTATATTAGTAACAGATTTGATCACTGTATTTTTAGAAAATTAAATGAACATTTTATATGTATGTTTTTGCTTACAGTGTTTCTATCTGTTCTCTCAAATAAACAGCGAATAAACAGTGTTTCACTATACTCAGTGAAGCACACATGCACATAATCATGTGCGTCTGCCACTGTCAGCCTTGACAGAGAGGATCCGGCAGTCTTCCCGTGTTACCGAAGCAGACTGAGCTTGGGTGGCCCTCCACCTTCTAAAAATATATTAACTCCATTCTTTACAGATTCATCTGAGAGCCCTGAGCACACACACACATACACAGACAGAACTATGGCGTTTTCACAGTCATTAGCATTCATCATCATCTTTGTCTGCTGTGGGGGGAAAAAAACCTAAATTTTTAAGCTCTGAGAACTCAGCACTGTCTCCACTGATCAAGTAAAGTCTGCACTGCGTGATTAAACACAGGACTGTAAAGATGAATTTGTATGTACCATGTCATAACTTCCTTTGTGGCTGAATTAACATTTGAATCCACCAAGTTCCTGCTCAGCTTTATTGTTGTGTGCAGTTATAGATCGAATATGAGGATGGAAACTACGTGAGGGATGAGGATAGGAAACGTTTCCCTTTACTCAATTACATTCCAAGTCAAAATATCTTTCTACATTCTAGAAAAACATGGAGTTCCTTAATAACATAGAAATAGAATAATAGAAATAAATAACATTAAACATTGAAAAACATTATTTTCCCCATAGCTTTGAAATCTCATTCGCACTTCTGAATATTCAAACATGCTGAGACTCGATCGATCATGAAATAAAACAGCCAGTGGCATTGAGAATCACTGACGTCAAACTTGGTGCATTGCATCTTCAAATGGCATATTTATAATTAATAAAACTGATTTTTTTTTTTTTTGCATTAGCCAAGAAAAATATTTTCAGCAAATCAAAATGTTTCAGTCTGTTCATTACACAAAGCTATTATATGGCTTCAGAAGATTTGGAATATCAAATTGTATGGCGATTTTTTAATCTTTTTTTTTTTAATTTTTTTTTTAGAATGGTTAAAAACTGCTGTACAATAATACAATATCTGTATTCAAATAGTATTCTTAATGTTACAAATTTGAATGCTCTGCCCTAAGGGAGGCTTGTTTATTTTAAGAATATATATTACGTTTACACTACATACATACACTGCATACCATGCATACACACAAATGTACACAGAAACTCATAAAATCATTTACACTCCTTTGTATACAGAAATGCATGTACAGATGCACACATCCTCAAAGAAAATATGAAATACACTTTTTATAAATGTTTTATAAAACTTCAGACTTATTGTATTATAATTATATTCACACACACACACACACACACACACACACACACACACCCACACACACACACACACACACACACACACACACACCCACACACACACACACACACACACACACACACACGCCCACACACACACACACACACACACACACACACACGCCCACACACACACACACACACACACACACACATTGGGTTTCCATGTTTTTTTGGGACTCTTCACAGGCGTAATGGTTTTTACACTGTACAAGCTATATTTTCTATCCACACGATTTAATTTATTTGTTTATTTGCATTTTTAAATTTTAGAAAAATAGAATTTTGTATAATTTATAAGCTTGTTTTTAATGGGGACCAAAAAAAAAAAAAAGATATTACTATACTTGTGAGGACATTACCATACTTGCCCATACCATAGATTTTCATTTTAAAAACACAAACAACTAATATTGAAAATGTAATCTTTTCATTAATATAAAAATATTTGCAAAACGTGTATTTAATGTCTGCATCCACTGAAATACTGGTCTCTGTAATTACATTTTGCTGATTAGTCATAACTCATAATATTGTCAGGCTGAGCTAACCACATAAAAGCTCTGATCTGTGTCTAGATAGGTATATAGAGCATAATGAATTGAAAAAATAAATATATAAATAAATAAATTAAATAAAAGAATATCCCTGCTAACTCAGGACTTCCACTATTGATTCTTAATTACATTTCAACAGTTAGTACTTTGAGTAAAATGGATAATTACAAAGAGTATTTATACTTTTACTAGAGTAATATTTATCAGGATATGAGTTTAAGTTGATTTGATTTGATTTGTTTACTTGGTCTATACTAACGCTAACACACATTGAAAAGAGAACTAAAACTGTGCCAAGCACGTTAAGAAATTATCTTCTTTTATAATATCAGTATTGCTGGTTTAGAATGATTCTGGGAATTTTTACTTCCCTTTTATATGATGGCCAATGATTTCATGTGAATTTTATGCAACCATTATTTTATTATTTTCTGACATGACCAAGTATGCATATTTTGTATTGTTTTTATGACATGATTTATACAGTAAGCATTTTACAGTAAAACTTCAATAACGTAGAAAAAAATTTAGAAGATATTTAAAGCTGCGGTTCATGCTGCTATCCATCAAAGAAAGTATTAGCTGCCCAAGCATTTTAAACTGTACACAAGGCAATAAACACCATTTTATTTTATCTCTGCACTCTCAACAGAAAGGTTTGGTTTTAAATGGCTTAGTTTAGCAGTTTGTCAAGTACCAGAGGCAGTTTCTGAGAATTTAAGGATCTTGTGATATCAGGTGACATCATTACATCTTCAATTAAATTTCACATGGTTTCACAGAATTTAGTCATAGAACAGTCATTCATCATAAATAGATCTGACATTGATACTTTTTTTTATTAACTTTACTTTTATTAACTTTTTAGCTTTATTGAGTATTTCATTATTATAGGCTATAGAAGACCAGAACCACTTAAATATTGTGAATGTTACTCTGAATGAACAGTCCGTTCATCTTAGTTTCACTGCTTTCTGATAAGAGATTTAGCCTCAGGCTTCATGTCATGTGCATGCCCTCTTTGGGACAGAAGATGTGTGTAGAAAACACACACACACACACACACACAGTGTGTGAGAATGTTAGCTAGTTGAAAGCAACGCTAACAACTGGGTAAACAAATTAGAATTCATATGCAGCCACCATCACGCAAGAAAATGTTAAAGATGTAAAAATAGCTTCCTTTTGATCAACTCGTGTCACAGTATACAAAGAATATATTGTAACGTCTGGTTTAATGCTTAAGTTCATGGACTACTCTTTAAACCAGGCTCTAGTTTGTTCATTACTGTTTTTGTTTTCTAAGTTACTCCTTTGGGTGTCGTAGTCTTTGGTGCACATATTGGGTGTGCTGGAGGAGAGAGTGGGAGAAGCATTACATGTATTTTCCTTTAAATTAATGTGTGGCTGTATGTGAATATGCGTGTGACTGGTCTAAACGAGTGGGTGAAGAGGTTATGGGTCAAGGATTCTTAGCTTTCAGGAAAACTTCCACTTACCTCACAGGAACAATCAATCCTCACCCACGCAAATCTCAACAAACCTTTATGGTCTTGACTGTGGATTTAAAACAAAGCCTAACAGGCCTACTAAAGACCTGCATATTCGCTTTGCATAAAAATTAATGTCTGCAGGTTTGAATAACAGTTTGTATTGTAAATTGTCTTGTTTGTCTGGTTCATTTACATTGGTTTCCCCAAGAAATCGCAATACAGTTTAGTGGAGGTTTGCCTCACGCATCTCTCCGATGGCGGCCATAATTTAGTACTGTTGACTTTTTGTAGGTTCACTGCATGGGCCTGCCATGGTAAACTCACTCTTTGCTTCTCAAGTTGGTGATTCTGGCACAGAACACTCACACCTTAGATGGGGGCCCCATCTGTTCTGCACACAGACAGCATATCAAAATATAACGGTTACAGAACACAGATAATACAATGTCAGACAGGTCCCTTCAGAAATTGAATTAGTTCTTCCATGAGTGCTCTCATTTTATATGAAATTTAAATTGTGTGCTTATATGGTAAGATATTACGGTTTTTATATAAAACCATATGTATGCAAATAGGCAGGATTCTTTGGCATGCAATATGTCTAATTATGGAATATTATTTTTTTAATATCAGAAATATCAGACATTTGAAAGCCTTTTTGGTATATGTTTGGAAATTAGGTACTAGAGTTGAATAGTGTTTCTTAAATAGACTACTCTAATTGAATTCATGGTAATTTTAAGAATTGAAAAGAAAATAATTTATTCAAGTAATGTTAATTTATCTTTCAATGATTTTTTAAAAGCCTATCATTCTCACTGCTGAGTCAATGTTGCCTCTTTCTCTTAAAGAACATAAGACTTATGCAAAGATAGAATTATCGTGTATAATTAGTGCAAACATTTCCAATTCTTTAAATAATTAAATACATGCTATAATATAATTGATCGCAAAAAAGAAAAAGAAGAAAAATCCTCATTGAAGTAATAAATTACTGCAGTTGTTGTGTTACAGAGATGCCATGTGGCAACAGTCATTAAACAAATACTTAGCAAAAATACATCACAAAATCCAAAAGTAGAATTTGTGCAGTACTTCAGTGTGTTTCTTCTATGTGTACTCTGGTAAGTTTTTTTTTTACCTTTTAATGGCAGCAATTTGAGGCACGTTTTTCTCTGAATAAGAAAAGAAAATCAGAAAAGAAAAATCACGTTGTTATACAATACACAGAACCATTACTATATTATATTAGTTTATTATATTATATTCATTTGTTTTACGTTTATTATACTACATGATCATTTGAAATTCATTTTGAAAACAAAAATGTATGAACTGCCTGGATCCAGCTGTCCATTTGGAATTAATTCTAGCAGCCTCTCCAGGGTACAACTGCAAGCTTCCTGATGAAACCCCTGCCTCCATCAAGTAATTCATCCACATATCAGCGATATTAAACATAAGTGAATTGCTCTCCTGTGGAATAAGCTTCTCAGGATACAGGTTAAGCCTGACTTCATCATGCAGAAAGCCGTGGCAATTAACCACGAATCATTGTGCATAAACAGCCAAAAACCTACTACCAGATTTTCACCATCAAACACTCAAGAAACACTGACTTTGTTGGGTTTATAGCCTTTAACAGCATATAATGGATAACAGCAATCTAAAAAAGAAAAGAAAAAAAAAACATTTGAGCTGTCATCTTGAGTTTTTTTTTCATGCATATACTCTATAAAATAACCCTCATGCTCAACATGAATCATATAATCATGCCAATTCAAAAAGTTGTATTTGCCATAAGCTAAGACTGGGATTTCAGTGAGTTGTTTATTTAACCTTTCCTCCTCCCTTTCATTCAGTCATACTGAGAAACGCTAAGACCTGTTGGTAGCACACATCCATATTAGTAATGTCCTAAATTGTTTCATGCTGTTTAAATAGAGTTTACTGTTGCATAAATACCAATGACACTAAATCATGTTTAAAATGAAAGAGAATGCACATATTACAATACCTTCCCACCCTTTCCAAGGATACAACTAGCATTGACCTCTTATTTGCTCTGGAGGTTGTTCAACTATGCGTTTTCCAACTTTTATATTGGAAGGTGGCTGCAGAAATCAGGTCGGGTAAGTTTAGCCTGGAGGGGACCAAGGAGTGTTGGGGGTGGGGGTGGTTGCTGCTGCCTTTCTACATTTTGTTTGCACATTGCCTTTCGGTTGTTGTATGTGGACCAGCTTTTTTTGGATCCCACACCCACATGACTGCGGAACCCAAGGAGATGTTTGGAGTTGACACTTGTTAATAGGGTGTGTCCTATTCCAGTAGTGACTCATCAACCTCCCTGAGATTCACCTATATACTCAACGTGTACCTTTACAAACGTGAGAACAGAAACACATTTTTAATCACGGCTACTTGCAATTTTGCATGGCAGATGACAGCATATTATAAACATACACTACTGGTAATCATTAAGTTTTTGAGGGAAGTCTCTTATGCTCAACAAGACTGCATTTATGTGATCAAATATTATTGTATATATGTAATATTGCGGTTTTTGGATGACCATGTGACACTGAAAACTGGAGAAATGGTTTCTGAAAATTCAGCTTTTACAAATTACATTTTAAAATAGAAAACATTACAGTAATAATATTTTACAGTTTTACTGTTTATTAAGTATTTTCAGTCAAATAAATGCAGCCTTGGTGAGACTTGAAAACTAAAAACTTATTTCAAACTTTTGACTGGTAGTGTATATAAATGTAATATAAATGTCTTTGCATTTTATCATCGCATTATAAAACCAAGTGGAATTACAAAATACAGATCAAACATACTTTTCCGCATGCAGCATATGGAGAAAACAAGGCTTGTCCAGATCCAATGATCATGTTACATCCTTCGCTGTCTGTAATATCCCACTATCCTAAAAATAAATTAATTAAATGGCATTTAAAAGTTGCTGTATTTGTAAATGTATGTTTCTGACAACTTTTGATTTCATTTGTAGCAAGAAATAGTATTGTGGTAATCAAGTATTGGCTTGCTTCTCACCAAAGCTCTCTTTGTTTTGTTGTAGATCATTGGACCATTATGCTGCATCAGAAGCCTCATTTCAGTACGCACCTTTGCACACAAACAACGCCTACAAAGTCATTGCCTTATAGTGCAGAGAGGCAAAAAAGTCAAGATTTTGAATGCAGCCAATAATAACTCTGACACCAGTTGCTTCATAGTCATTGCAAAAACAGTGTAAATGGTGCAGAGAAAAGGTCACTTACACATTCTATGGCCAAATAATTTTTGGGACCATTACATGTTTAGGGGGCCTTGCTCTGGAGTTCATAGATAGTAAAACATATGCAGTTCTACATAAGCTCATCCAGTATGGTCTTATCCAAAGATGTTGAAAAGTTAAGGGTTTTTTTTTCCCAGCAGCTCTTGAGGATCATTGTGCACTGCAATTTGCTGTCCCTGTGGACACAGGTTGTTGCTGGAGACAGACAGAGTGGGCAGTCTTCACTTACCTCAGACAGAGTCATGAACAGGCAGGCAGCAGCGAGGAGGAAGAGAGAACCTCGATCCTGTGATAGCCATATGAGATTCCACATGCTCTGATGAGTCATTTCTCCCTCCCTCCCTTCCTCATCCCCCACTCCATCCCTCCCTCCCTCTCTACATATGAAGCGTATGAGCCTGAGTCATCAGCTAGCTTTCTTTCTCTTGCTCCAAGCATGCTGCCTTGTCTCTTTTCTTTCTTACCCACCCTTTACTTCTTTCACTATTTCTGTTTCGGTTACGCTGCTACCACTTTCTACCTGTCATTCACATTCTCTCTCTGCCTGTGTGAAACTAATAGCAGGAGAACAATAGGTTAGAAATGAACATACATCTTGAGCAACAGCATTGGTATTCCCCCATTCACATCAAAAATTCCCCTCACTGCTTGCCTGGGAGACAACGGATGGCCCTATGCCAAAATGTCAAAATGCACCGTGAATGAGAGAAGCAGATATATTTGACCTAAGAGTTACTGATTTGAATGCGCAACAGATCTCAAGCACTGGGATCTGGATTTTACTGCATAAGAAAATTTTTAGCACCTGAAACGTAACCAGTCGTAGTAACAAAGCTCAGATTCTATAAACACTCTTCTTTAAAGGATGATGTCCATAAGGAAAGCACATTTGGGGCTAATCACTATATTACAGATCCTGTGGGAGCGGTTATGTTAGGACTGATTTAAGAGCCGTTTATCGCTGAGCATTGCAAGAGCAATAAGGATTTTTAGGGGCATTATGACTGGGTCAGTATAACACAGCTGCCCCTAAAAGTCCCTCACTTTTCTTGCTGACTTATTCACAGTTTCATCTGCCTGCTGTTCAAGAAATGTTTAAGGTTTATACCATGGCTCTAAAGACTCAAACTAAAGCCCAAAGTAAAGGTCAGTCTGGACTATAATATCTCTCCTCTCCCTGAACAAGGGCCAACAATAATGTCAGACCCTTATTATTAGAATGCATTAAATGGCTAAACTATTTCAAATGACAAAATGTGTTTTTTAACTGAGCACAAAGCGGTTTTCAGCAGTTTACAGCAATTGTCATCTGCAAATTACAACACCTCTTGATAATTCGAGAAGATTTTTTACAGTACATAACTTTGTGTGCCCTGCTTGTTATGATCAAATTATGCAAATAAAATATTATAATATTATAATATAGAAGTCAAAGCAGGTGCTAAATGCAAACTCCTGAGAAACAGTATGGTAAAACGGTAAAATGACTTGCTAATCATCGATAAATGTGAAAATAAGTAAATATGAAACTGAAAGATTGTTTTTGTGAAATAAAACCAATGTATGTTTTAACCTGTATGGGTATTTTTAAATGCATGCTTTTAATCCCTATATTAGGTGCTAAGGTAAAATATAGCAAATTAGATATTTTATGGTATCTGAATAGGAACTAATCTCATAACATCTGATGAACTGTCTTTGCATGTGCTGCACTGGAAGAGGTTAGTTTACAATGATTACAGGCAAATGCAACTGTCAAGATGTGTGACTGAGCCAGAACAATATACAAATCCTTTGGGAAACTATTGGCAGGCAGCTTTGAGAACTGCTTAATATGACAAACTGTATCAGACATGCTTGGTAGCTATCCCAGAATTCATACATACACTAACAAAGCTGTCTGTAACCTGCCTCTGCCACTCCCTATACAGTAAAATCTTTAATGAGAACTGACATATTTTTAATTTCACAGAAACTAATAAAGTTTATCTTTTTGCTTTTTGACATCTTTTTGATATTTTGTTTTCCTTTAACTCAGAATCTTACTTTCGGGGCGCTCAAAAAACAGACTTTTATTTTGTGTTCGAGTCTATTAATTTCAAAATCTGCAAAAATAAGTCTTTGTGTTACTCTTTGTGTAACAAAAAGGTGCCGTTCTTGTAAGTTATTTTTAGTAAACAAAAAGGCCTAAATTCCTGAATTCCAATTTGTTCTACGTTTTGATTGTAAGTATTTATCTGACATACCACTTCAATATTCACAAACAGTTCTATTTTAAAAATAATAATAAAAATAACAAAAGTAAAAATATTAAATACAATACCTAAGTTTTATACTGAAAAAAGCTAACTAAATTCTTAACAAAAGTATATTATATATTTAATTTGAACATTCATAATACATAACGCAAGTTCACAAAATTATTGGCCGATACAAGCCTAAACCAGTAGTAATAATCTTCTGTATCAAATAATATTTTGTATCAATCATTTTTCTTTCTTCTTTCTTTCTTTCTTTCTTTTAACTACACATGGAACTTTTTGTTAAAGTTAACAGATACTGTAAAATACGATAATATGATAAAATAAGATAACTAAATATAATTTCAGATTTTTATGCCTATATGTAGGCCTATTTAATTATATTAGTTTAATTAGGCTATAATATGTCGTACTTAATAATACATAGCCTACATCGCATTTTTTTCATATATCAAACATTTTAAGTACATAAATAATTCTGCATTTGAATCATAATTAAAAATGAAAGGTTTAAGAGAGTTTATAAAAAAAAGTGTGAAGAACGGAAATTAAACATTTTTATGTTATCAATGATCCCTTTATCAAAGAATAGAACAGAATCTTTAACTATTCTATTCTGTTGTGTTCTATTTCAAGTACTTTATTATTATCAATACTAGAGATAAACTCCACTATACACACACACACACACACACACACACACAAACACAAATTGCTTTTCAGCACGGTCAATTGACAGAGATGGTCACATGGGCCGAAAACTGGGACTTTGTAGGCCAGTTGAATAAAAGGAAAACTCACCTTGCCCGCAAAGACCCAGCCTCTGACACACTCTCAATTGTTGCTGAATTTTGCCTCAGGTTGCCTCAGGTTGCGTGATCGTGCGTTAAAAGTGTGTTAGTCTGCGTTAATCTATGACATTTGCAATAGACCATCGGCATATCTCGGAAACGCGATCATCCCAGCGCCTATGACATGAGAAATAACGACACGACGCGTCCAGTGAAGAGCGCGCGAGCCTATCTAACCGCCAGGGTCTCACTTTTTTACCTGTCATTTTCACCATGTCCACCACCAGCCTTCCTCCTCGGAGCTTCTTTAGAAAGAATGGGCATATCGCCTGAAGAAGAACGGAAAATGTTGCCGTGTAGTGAGAAGTTGCTGCCACTCTTCACACATTATCATCACCCGCCCCCTTATTTGCGCTCAACTCCTCATGAAGACACAGTATATCCACAGGGACCGCTTACAACATTCTCCCTTTGCGCAAAAGTGGACGAAGGGAAAAAGTCAATAATACGCGGTGGAACAGTGAGCCTCGTTAATGCGCAAGCCTTTTGAAATTCTCCATGTATGCTGTTTTAGCCAGAGCGACCCCATGTGCTCGTTATTAATGAATTATCCATCTGGCTGCTGTAGACATATCATATTTGTACATGTTGCGCTAAAGCGCCACCGACTGGTTCCTTCGACCACATGCGGAATAAATTGTGTCTGGGACCAGAATCAGAAAATCCTACTATGGTGAAGGCTTGGCTTATGAATATTAATTAAGCCAGGCTGACGTTGTAGTTAACCCTCAATGAATGTCCATTCACGTACCCTTATTAATTTTTAATCTTTGGTTACTCTTTAGTTAAACCGCCTGCTGGTTTGACCTACTGGGTAAACGTCACTGATTAATATTCATAAGCTAATACTTCATCGTAGTAGGATGTGTAAATCCGCGCCCGGGACCTCCCAAAAGTGGATTGTTGATGTTACTGCATAGCCTGGCTATTTCAAGATCCTCTGTAGAACCGATGATAAATGCACTGGACCTGTCATAATAAATCAAGTCCTTTATGTGCTATCAAAACACTTACTGATTTAGTGGCAGTTTATAAAAAAGAAATTAATTAAATATATTAACACGTTTTGTTTGGTGCTTTTGCTTAATTAGTAGAATGTATTATTATAACATGTCGCCTCTAAAGTCTTATTTAATGTTAAATTTAATGTTAATATTAATGTAAATTTAATTTTTTATGTCTTTTGAAAACTGAAATTATCCTATCATTAGACAACAGACTGTAAATGTATGCTTTTATTCTTCACTTTTTTAGGATTCCCAATTTAAAAGCTCTCATTGCAGTGTGGAGCGGCCCCCTGTGGTGACACATAAATATATACCATTCGTAAACACTGATATTATTCTACGTTTTCCACGACTGTAGTTGTATAGGTAATATTACAGGCCTACTGTATATAGAACAAGTAAATAAAAAGAACAGAAAATTATTTTAAAAGCAAATTTAAATATTGTGTTCATAAAGATTTTTTTTGTGTTCTCTCTTGTTGATGTTTTCCCCAGATTATATTTAAAGAGATTTATCGTTTTGTTTACAAGTTGATTTAATTCATTGCAATTGCTTCTCGATGGAAGACACGCCCTTTACTGTGTCGTCATCACGGCAGCCGCTTCAGACTCGCGGCGGAGGGTAGAGGATTTCTGTCATACGGCCCGGTATGTTTTCACAAAATATTCAACTGTACGAATGATCATCAACATTGCGTTCGTTATTCAGCTAACATCGGCGATCCTCTGGTGAGTCTCCACCATTGTTCATCACGCTGTTTGTGCGAGCCGGGATGTCAGCTGATTGTTTTCATCTCTCTGACGCCTCTCTCTCATCATTCTTTAAATCGTACTTCTTTCGGAAACTGCCTGATACTAACCCACACCTAATGCATTTTAATCAGCACAGATGATGCTTTTAGCCATAGGGAGATATATGATGGGCCTAGTGAACTGAGCAGTAATGGCCTGTAAATCAGTGCAAAGTTGTTGTACAGTTCCTCATGGCCTTTTAAATTGATGATTGGGTCGGAAGTGGCACAAGCTTTTGAATTGTGTTCTAATGTCGCACTGTTGCTGTTGTTGTGTCATGCCAGGCTTATATTACACATGTAAACATGAGGGCTGTGAGTTGCATCTGGGCTCGTTCAGTCAGGTGGGCAGACTTGGTCAATGCAGTAACAAAAAACGTCACTATTACAAGGCAAATACGTTATAATATAAAACAGCACATCTCTTTTAGTTTGTATCAAAGCTCTAGAGCTTATGAGTAATTCTTCATACAAACGCATGCATTGTTTTGATTATTTTCTATTTGGAATAATAAAGGTATTACCGTAGGCACCACGGGATAGTGAAGATTCTACGTGTTGTGTGTTCCATAATAGAAACTACATATTGCGTAATTATGCAAATTTGACATTGTTCCACACCTGTATAACTTGTTTTCTTTTGTGGAGCACAAAATAATATATTTTAAAGAATGTTGGTAACCACAAAGGTCGGTGGCCATTGACTTATGATGTACGGACATGACAACAACAACATGAATCAATACATACATACATTTCTGTCTTCTATATCTTTCTGTCTTCTATGTTCTGCAGAAGAAAGAAAGTGATTCAGAAAAAGTTGATGTGATTAAATGATAACAGAAATTTCATTTTTGGAGAACTATCATGCTGAAGAATTTGTTGTAGGACCAAACAAGATAACACAATAAGAAATATTCCAATAGATGATGCATAGAACATTAAATGTATATGTGACACTGGACCACAAAACCAGTCATAAGGATCAATTTTTTTAAATTGTAATTTATACATAGTCTGAATAAATAAGCTTTCCATTGATGTATGGTTTGTTAG
>SCHK01326320.1:0-12983 GCA_004124795.1 Poropuntius huangchuchieni
TTAGATATCAGCCCATTTATCTGCCTCAGCGATATAGACCAATAATTGTTCAGTTGCCACGTATGGAGTACAAAGTCAGTATTGTTCTTCCAAATCCAAATGTTCTTTTAGCCAAACTGTGCAATAAAATTCACATTTGCATCCATTGTCTGTATGTTTTTACACAGTTACAGAATCAGAGTGAGTTGCGCGCTCCTACAGCTGAGAAGGCTGCTTTCTTCTTGGATGCTGCCATTGCTGCACGTTACAGCAGTAAGCCAGACTATGACGAAGAGGAACACCGTAACTCTCACATGCTCTTCACCCTACACATCTACCAGTATCGAATGGAAAAGACCGGCAAGGGTGGAAGTGAGTATCATTATGGGTTAGAGTTTCAGAAGAGACTCAACATGAACTAGACAAGGTGTTCTCAACTGTTTTTTGGTCTGTGACCTATTTTTTAGGCTCTAATATTTTGACTATTGCTAGTTTAGCTGGTTAAGATACATTTATGATGGACACCAGCACAAAATAAGCTGTTTTTCAGCTGTACTTGTGTTATCAGCAGTATTTGCTCTCTTCCACGGTTGATTTCGAATTTTCTCATTATACTTCCAAATGTTGCCTGTGAGGTTTATAAATAGTCTGTTGCTGATAATCTCAGAGAGGGGTGTGATAACAGAAAAAACTGCCATTGTTAATGTGAGATGTTCAAGCTGATCTAAAAGCTGTCATGATAAAACTAGCTGTTTCTGGAGAACAGTGCTAATTTCTCTTATCATAAGAAATGTTCTGTTTGGCACAAGTGAGTCCTGCCTTTTTCTGAGAGTGAATAGAAAGTAAAACCAGATGTGTTAGCATGGGCTTTTAGGGTATTTGAGAAACTCGAATTACCTCCAAACTGTGTATAATGAAGCTAGTGTAAGCAGAGTCACGAAATCCACTCAGGATGTTTCCATGACTAAGGTTAATTTGTATAATAGAAACACATAGAGATATAATGTCAGCATTTGAAATATAGGTTCATTAACCTCAGCGTTTTCACTAATACGTGCCATTTATCTTTATTAGTCTACCGTTAGGTTACAATAACACTTCATAATGGAATTAGATGCTCATCATGAGGTTTTTGACAGTGTTTATACCTTATACAGTTTCATTACATTCTATTGCTTTTCCAGTTTCTTTGCAAGCTTGATATTTTTCTTGCTTTATAGCTAATTAAATATTTTAACTAACTTTGTATTTTATTTGTATATTAAATATATTTATATATACTATAAATTATATAAATATAAAAATATACATTTAAATACATGTATGTATTTTCAAAATATATACTGTAAAAGTGTGTATTTATATATACATAATAAATATACACAGTACACACACAAATATTATGTAAACCAAAACTTTTATTTTGGATGCAATTAATCATTTGACAGCACTAGTAAATATATGTATATACTGTATGTATAAATATATAAACAATAATAGCCTCCTGGAATTTTTACCTTTATGAGGGCATTTTTTTTTCATAACATATACACTTACCATGCATTTATTTGACCAAAAATACAGTAAAATAATTTAATAATTAATTTCTGTGATGGCAAAGCTGAATTTATTTTAGCATCATTACTCTAGTCTTCAGTGTCACATGATCCTTCAAAAATCATTATACATATGCTGATTTGCTGCTTAAGAAACCTTTCTTATTATCAATGATGAAAGCAGTTGTGCTGCTTAATATTTTTTGTGGAAATGCTGAATATTTTTTTCAGGACTCAAAAGAACAGCTTTAATTTAAAATAGAAATCTTTTGTAACATTATAAATGTCTTTACTTTCGAATTTTTTTTTTACTAATTGTAGTTACGCATCAATTACTTAAGTCACTTCAAATTGTCACTGTGGTGCCTGCCCTGAAGCATAATGTACCAATATATCATATGTTAGTTAAGAGAATGATAAATAAAAAAAAGTCTCTTTTTTGCTTAGTGTCGGGAGGCAGGAGCCGACTGCACCTCATCGATCTAGGCAGCTGTGTTAAGGTTTTGAGCAAGACCCGTGACAGCACTACAGGACTCTGCCTCTCTCTTTCTGCCCTGGGGAACGTTATTTTAGCTTTAGTCAACGGCAGCAAGCACATCCCTTACAAGTAAGACTTCTACCTTTCATTTTGCTCATATCATATAATTTCAGTCAAAAACTCATTGGGTTGGACTTTTCAGTCTCATGCTCATATGTTGTAACCTCAATGACAAGATTATGTTTATACTGTTATGGGTGAAGTCATTCGCCACTCGCTAAACTCATTAAAGATGCAACATATTTAGCTTTCATATCTCTGCTGCATGCTGTTAATTCTTCTCAAACACACCTCATATGAATAATATATACAAACTGACATTTTCCAGCCTTTGATGTGAGCAATTATTGGTGGATTCTAATGCTACATTGAATCTGCAGAGAGAACGTAACCTTTATCGCTCCTCAGGGGTAATAGCTAAGTGAATTAGCTTGTGCCAAGCAGCCATAGAGACAGATGCAGTTTCACATTCACTGGGATTCATCGAACGTTCTTAACACAGACCATTTCTCTGCAACTGCTGTTTTATTTCTTAAAGCAGCATGTTAATTTGAGTTAAACAGACAACTTTGAGAAGGTGCCGTGCGTCTTCCAGCAGCTTTTTTTCTAAAAATTTGCAGAGCTTCCATTTAGCTCCCTCAAGGCACGTTTGCATTTTTATGCCATGGCTCCCTAATTTAATCATGGCGAATTTACATTGCAGAGCATCATGGGGTTTAAGGCTGGAAACGCAACAGCTCTTGAGAGCTGAGATATAATTAGGGTTTAAAGCCTTTTAGGAGGAATGCAACATTTGCACAAGATAAATTGAATTAATATGCATGTATCATAAATGAATATAAATCTACACAAGTCACTAATTTTAGATAGTGATTTAATTAGTGCTAAATAATATATTAGTTGCTTTTTAACTCTCTCTCTAATTAGATGATTTAACCTCTCTGATTTAATGTCAAATGTACGAAATTGTTCAGAATTATTGTCAATTCATTATTAATTATTGATTTTACACTAGAATGCGTTGTCCAGTTTGTGGCATAATATTAGTAGCAATAACCACAAACTGTAACTGTAATAAGTGTTTTACATATTTTGCCAAGGGGTGAATGTTATTTAATGGGATATCTCAGATAACTTTATTTTTGTTACATCATGGTTAGTAAATTATGCTTAGTTTTCCTGTGATCACTGTTAATAACCACTTAGGATTTACTACACACTTCACTAACTATTTTTAAGCACATCATCCAACTTAACAAAGAGTATCACTGTAATCATACTACTGTACACTGTTGTATTCTGTGATAATGTTTTTGCTTCAAATTATTGTATAGGTCATTGATTTTTGAGAACTGAGAATGTGCATGTGCATATCGTAATGCTAGCTGAGTCATCCTTGAAAAGCAGCTTTATATGTCACCTCTAATGGTTGCCATGGGGAAGGCAGACAGAACAGGAAATGCCAATCCAAGTCTCTCTTTCTCTGTAAAAAAGAGACTGTCTGGCAGCCAAGGTTTTAGAATCAAGGTCAGCAAATAAAATGCCCAAAAGGGTCTATCCATTCTTATTATTAAAGTGGGTTGCATTACACAATTAGATTGATTGCTGGAAGTGGTGAAGGTATTCACTGAAAAGGAGTTATTTCCAAAAGCCTTGATTTTTTGAATGCATCTGGCATTTTCCAAATACATTTTATTCTGAAAGTGTTAACTCATTTTACAAATCACGTATCTTCACTTGTTGCCAGCTAATAGTCTCGCGTAGCCAGACCTTTAGACTCCGCTTTGAATGGCCAAGGACCGCCCAAGAGGCCATATGACTGACAGGTTAAGCAACCAGTCAATTTTGGTTTTGTGCTGCGTTATGTTTAGGGGTATGGAATATCCCGACAACAATAGACCGGTGTGTGTAAAACTCTTCTTTTGATCTTTCGTTGATCATGATAAGTGCTTATCATCACAGTTCAGAATCAGAATCAGAATGAGCTTTATTGCCAGGCATGTTTACACATACGAGGAATTCGTTTTCGTGACAGAAGCTTCCACAGTGCAACAGAATGACAATGACAGGACAAAAACACAGAAGAATAAAAAATAGAACAATTAAATAGGAAATAACAATATAAAAATGGACAATTGTATGTACAGGTATATAACAGTATACAGTTTTGTATGTACAGGTATATTATGTGCAGATTCTAATATTTAGACTAAGTATGTGTGTTAGATAAATAAGTGTATAAATATAGTGCCGACCAATAGTATAACCAAGTGTATAAATAGTGTTGTGTGTTCCACATTATTGTCAAGTGATCCAGACAGTTATAGAAGTGCAGTACAGTTGTAAACACAACAGCCTTCTTTTTCCATGCGGGGGCTTGGATCTTTTTTGTTCCAGGTGGAATAAAGAATTTGTCACACACGTCTTTCGTAAATCCTGTATAATTCAACCAATCAGATGAAGACTTCGAAACTCCTGAAGTGTTTACGATTTTGTGTGCCATATGCATCAGACATTCTGGGACTACCCAGCTAATGCTCTACCATTTTTTTGTTTACAGAGATAGTAAGCTAACCATGCTGCTACGTGAGTCCCTGGGAAACATGAATTGTCGCACCACCATGATAGCCCACATCTCCTCGTCCCCCAACAACTTCTCAGAGACACTCTCTACCCTTCAAATCGCTTCTCGTGTTCTTAGGCTGAAGAAGAAGAAGGCTAAAGTAAGCGTGGTATGACCCTGTCCTTTATTTTATTTAACTTTTAGCATAGAATGATGCACAAATGTATTTTATGTTTATTTTTAAACAATGCAGTATTTTTTGTCATCTGTAGCAATATACATCCAGTTCCTCTGGTGGTGAGAGCTCATGTGAGGAAGGAAGAATGCGTCGCCCAACACAGCTGAGAACCATCCATTCTAGAAATGTTGTTGATTCAGAACTGCCCCTGCTACACCTCTCCAGTGACCCTGAAGACTATTCCAGCAGTGAGCAGTCATGTGACACAGTTATCTACGTGGGTCCAAATGGCTCAGCCCTCTCAGACAAAGAGCTAACAGACAACGAAGGTCCTCCCGAGTTCGTTCCTATCATCCCATCTCTACATAAAAATAAAGCAGATCTTAGCATGACTTCTTTGACATCACAACCATCCCAACAGGTTGTAGCCCCACTAGTTCAAGCCTCACAGTCTGTCCAACCCTTGCAGACTGTTCATCCCCAGCCACTTCCACCTTTGCCAGAGGAAGGTGCTGAGCCAGGTAAAAAGGAGAAAGACTGTCTCAAGTGCAACACTTTTGCAGAGCTCCAAGAGAGGCTGGAATGTATTGATGGAAGAGAAGAGGTTACGAAATTCCCTTTTGAAGAAGTCCCTGCCAACAGAGCTGCCAAATTTGAGCCTGGCCACGGTCAAGTCGTAAAAGGGGGTCAGCAGTCCAGTTCTCCCAAGAGGATATCTGACCAGCAACTGGAGGAGATCCGTGAGGTGGTTGAAGAAGCAGAGATTGCTCAGTCAATAATTGAAAGCTTGACACAGTCTTCAACAGGCAGTTGTGGACTCTCCAGCAGCAGAAGTGTGACTGGCAGCAGTGGTATCGGGCAACTAACTCCTCTTCACAGAGCCAAGAGCTCCAGTTTACATGACAGCAGAGAATCCATCAGTGGTGGGAGCAGCAGTGATAGTAAGCCTCGTCCTATGGGCTCCCCACGGTTGGGGATTGCCAGTCTTACTAAAACCTCAGAGTACAAACCACCATCCTCTCCCTCTCAACGCTGCAAAGTGTACACCCAGAAAGGAGTAATGCCTGGCACACCACCACACTCCTCACATAATCTCAATAAAGACTCTAGAAAATCATCTACGGAGTCTTTGCTTAATCCTGAGTCTAGAACCTCTCCGGTGGGGATGAGCCCACAGGTCCTAAAGAGATCTTCATCATCCAATAGCCTTGGATCAGCTGAGACACTGTGTGATGATGTTCCTCAGCTGCCTTTGGACAATAAGAAAAATCCAAAGGACACCACAGCCACAGTTACGCTGGAGCATCCTTTGGAACCCAATGGTGAGGATGAGCTGGTGTTTACCCTGGTGGAAAAACTGACAATTAGTGGGGTGATGGAAAATGGCAGACCAACCAGCATTATCAGCTTTAACAGTGACTGCTCGGTGCAGGCTATGGCATCGGGTTCAAGACCTGTTAGTATCATTAGCAGCATGAGTGAAGACTTAGAACATTACACCACTGCTCCCTGCACTACCACTGCCACTATCTCACAAGTCAGCATTGCTAAATTCCTGCCTCTTAGCAAGATAGAAGGGGACGCCCAGGCTAGTCGGCGTTCCTCAATCAGCTCATGGCTGAGTGAAATGAGTGCTGGCAGTGATGGTGACCAGTCATGTCATAGCTTTGTTGCCCAACAGTGCTTTGGACAAGGTGAGGCAATAGCGGAAGAAAGGCTTTTAGAAATTCAAGAAGAAGGAGACATAGACCCTGAGTCAAATGACCAAAAGAACTCAGACAAAGAGAGTGATTCCAATAAAACTGAAGTGAATGATAAAAACACAGCTAAACATAAACTAGACAAGCTGTCCTCAACCTCAAGTGGCTATGTTCCTTTTAAGACTAACATCACAACTCACCCATGTGCTGCTGTTAAGCCAATGGTTGTGCAAGACTTGCAAACCAAAACACCTCTAGTCAAAGATCCAAAATCCCCACCTGTTCCAATCTCAAGTGAGATAAATTTTGATGACCCTTGGATGAAAAGGGAGGGATGTGAAGAGACCAAGCCTTTGGACACGGTCTGTGATGTCAAGTCAGAGAAGAAAACATCTGAAGCTGTAAAAAGGAAATGGCAAGTTGACAAGCTCAACTCGAGTGAAGCAGCGTGTTCCCCTGAATCCATGAACCGGGTGGTGGATGGCTGTGAGATGGTCTTCAATGCACCCGAAAGCATAACTCAAGTGTACTCTGCAGACATCCTCAGAACGGGTAGTCTCCCTCGTGCATGGCATCGCTTGAATAAGCAGGACGATCTGGAAGACCCTACATACCGCTACATGAGTGGAGAGTATAAAAGCCTTGGGGTTACCACCTCCACTCCCTGCAGTCCAAGAGCCACACTCGAAAGAAGATGTTCAGCAGGGAGGCAAGGTATCTTTGCTCGTCAGAAAGGAATCCCACCATTGCCACCTGTAAGGAAGTCTAGCCTTGATCAGAGGAATCGAGCAAGTCCACAGCATAATCCTGGAAATTCTCAGACACCAAACCATCATCTGTCTTTCCTTGGCAGCACACCTGAAGACCTGGGTGGTAAACATAAGGGACCAAATGTAGAGAGCAGCAGACTCTTCAGTGCCAAACTTGAGCAGTTAGCAAACAGAACCAATTCCTTAGGGAGGTCTCATGGGGCACATTATGACTGTCATTCCTTAGAGAGGGCGGAGAGTTTGATCTCTCTGTGCTCTAAAGGAGGAGTTGCAAAAGACAGTACAATGCCAAGGACTGGCAGGAGCATCACCCGTGGTTTGCTTTCATCACCTACCAATGGACCAAATGGTAACAATAATGCACCACAATCACCCAAAGCAAGTCAATCCAAAATCTCTGCAGTTAGCAAACTCCTTATGGCAAGTCCCAAAGCTCGAAGCTTATCAACCTCTAGCACTAAGACCCTAAGTTTCTCCACCAAGTCCCTTCCACAGTCAGTAAACCGAAGCTCAAGTTTGCCTCCTAACGGAAAGAACCAGAACCAAAATTCATGGTCAACCCAGTCCCTAAGTCGCAGCAGGGGGACAGGGTTAGCATCTAAGCTACCTTTAAGAGCAGTGAATGGACGAATCTCTGAGCTCCTACAAGGTAGCGCCAGCTCTCGTGCTGCCCAAGGACGAGGGGCTTCGGACACTGAAGAGAGAGGAGCAGCAGTCCAAGGAGAGGAAAGGCCAGTGGTCCATACTTTGCCCTCACCTTACAGTAAAATCACTGCCCCAAGAAGGCCTCACCGTTGCAGTAGCGGACACGCCAGTGACAACAGCAGTGTGCTAAGCGGAGAGCTTCCTCCTGCAATGGGAAAGACTGCTTTGTTCTACCACAGTGGTGGCAGCAGTGGCTATGAGAGTATGATACGAGACAGTGAGGCCACAGGAAGCACATCTTCCGCTCAAGACTCTATGAGTGAAAACAGCAGCTCTGTCAGTGGTCGCAGGAGCCTCAAGAATTCAAAGAAAAGAAGTAATACAGGTAAGCAAATATCAGATGCTTAAAACTATGCATCTTTATGCTTAAAATCTAGAATGCAACATAAAATAATTTGGTAACACTTTACTTAAAGCTTTTATGTATAATGCATTATAAAAGTAGTTTTAATGCATTAATTATGCCTTGCAGTTCATAGTACAATCTCATGAATAATTGTAACCACAGTTAATACATGATAACACAATTCATTGTTACAGTATGCGTTTACAGCATAAATTCAGTTATAATTATTTACGACAAGATAGAATGTATTATAACGCACATTATAAATAATTATAATGTATTATACCTTTTATAATGCATTGTACCTGAAGGCTTTAAGTGTAAGTAATTATTTCTTTTACTACTTAATTGTTGTGTAATACAAAACATCAACGCACACATTTAGCATTTATCTTTTACTTTTATTTTCTTCTGTGTATAGTCTGTTTCTCAAGTCTGGCAAGTGTATTCAGTGGCTCATCATTTCATCCATCTTTCTACAGTTCAGCAATACAAAGATCGCAGTACAATTAATGTAATCCCTAATGAACTGTGCTCAAGAAAATTTATTGTACTACAAAGCTTTCAGGACTCATTCCAGATTATGCTTGGAAGAAACAAAACTTTTTAAACAGCCCTACTCCCTGTACACGCTTGGATGATCTGTTATGATACCGACTGATAGCAGTTGCCAAACTTAGCTGTGGGTGGTCTTTCAATATTTAGTGCTGCCTAAATTCCTGAATACACACCTCCTCTCCCATTTCCTCAGGCAAAGTATTTCACTCTATTTCTCGCCACCACAAACCTTTGCATGGTGGGAAAACTGAAAATTTAAATCCTGGCTCTGGAACAACAGAGACAAAAGATAGACCAGTACACGTTGAACCGCAAAGAAAAGTAGTATTGTAATCAAGTTGCGAATACCCTACTTGAAAAGGTCTTTGCAAGGATATAAAACCACAACCTACAGTTAAAATTTACATCAACTGCCAACTGCCAACGTTCTCCTGGACGCAGAGCACTCTCTCTCCAAGGCAATGAAGGAAGACTGAAAGTTTGACCTTTTCGGTGCTGTTTTCAGACCAAATGACAAGCTGAAACACATTAATATTACCTTGTTCTTTGGTTTTAAATCACATAACTTATCAGCAGACCTGGAACTGTCAATTTCTATGCAAATTATGGAACCACTTCTGGCAAATTCCTCATTGTAGACTTCGTTCCTCCAGACTGGTCAGATAAGATACTGTCCTGCTATCATTTTTCATTACACGTCTGCATTGAATTGAGTATGGCTCCGTGTAGGTTAAACTTTGGCTCCGCACTGTAACACACTTTACCACTCTCTTTTTACCTGGTTTCATTACAAAACAACTCAAGATTGATAAAATATGTTTACATAGTGTTCACAACATGACATTGTTTCATCCCTAGGGTCCCAGAGACGCCGTCTAATCCCTAACCTCACCCTAGACACCTCCTCTCCAGTGAGAAAGCCCGTCATCAGTCCAGGAGTACGCTGGGTGGACGGTCCCCTCCGGCCCACACAGAGGGGTTTAGCTGAACCTTTCGAGATTAAGGTTTATGAGATTGATGATGTTGAACGTCTACAAAGGAGGAGAACCATAGGCAATAAGGTAAGAGTGAGCAGCAGAGCATTTTTACTGCACTTCTCTTGACCGTGCTCTCACTTATTGTTGTTGTACCCTCAGGAAGTGGTATACTTTAGTGCCAAACTGAAGATCTTAGAGCATCGGCAGCAGAGAATCTCAGAGGTGCGGGCCAAGTACGATTGGCTGAAGAAGGAACTAGAGCAAACCAAACAACATCTGATGCTGGAGCCAGAGAAATGGACGACTGAATGTAAGTCATCTGCACAATTTTGCTTGATATCAATGGTACTTTACTGAATCATTTCAAGTCATATATGAACAAAATAATATGAATAGCAAATTCACTCAATAGCAGTGCAACCTGCAGGCATTGTAAAATGTTTTGTTTTTTAAACTGTGTGGTTTAACTTCTCTCAGTTAACATCCGTTTCTTTTGATTTTTGCAGTTGACCTTCAGCAGACGTTTGAAGTGGACTCTATGGAGTACTTAGAAGCTCTGGAATTTGTCACGGAACGACTAGAAAACCGGGTCAACTTCTGCAAAGCTCATCTGATGATGATCACATGCTTTGACATCACTTGTCGGCGACGGTAAAAGATTCGCCAAGTATTAAGGACAATTGGAAGTGCAAAAGGCTCAGCAGGGTGTATGTGAGCGAGTTACAAAGTTCATCAATACAATGATGGCTGAAATGATTGGGAAACTATAAAGGCTTAATATTTTTTCTAAAATGGATTTTGGTGGGGAACGGAAAACGCTGGACTCGGAGAGTTGACGAAAAAAACAAAAAACATTGTCCCACAGAGATGGATGAGCACTTTGAAACTATGGAGTCGTTGTTTGCGAAAATGGCTTGCTCGCTTGCTGTGAACAAACTAATTATATTGCCATATGTGGATAAAAGAACAAATCGTTAAAGAAGATGAATGAAAAACAACAAAAAGGACGACAAGTGCCTTGTGAACACTTCAATATCTTGGAAATCTATGGACAAAATCCATATTTGTGTACAGATGGTGCTAGCTTAAAAAAAAACATGCATACAAACAAACAAACAAACAAACAAAAAAAAGTTTAAAAAGTAACAAGAAAAAGAAAATGAAAACACTGCTTGTTAAATTATGTGTTTAATCTCTTTGATTCTGTCTCGGTATTTGTATTGTTATACACTAGTCACATTCAACTGAACTGTTACGTGTGTTTTATATTATTTTTTGTATTCTTGGACACACTGAGACCACATAGAGCGTTTCGTATTCCATGAAATAGCACAGCACGACATCTAGAAGAATGATTCTGGCATTGGCTCATTGATTTTTCACATCCCCCGCGGTTATGTTGGCATTTTCAGCAGTGTGACGCCTCGGGCTCGACTGCTCCAGTGTGTCACGGTTGAGAGGCGAGAAGAATCCTCAGTCTGGCAGGACCAACAAGGATCTTTAATATCAATAAGAAACAAAAACTTTAATACATGCCAAATTCTCGGGCATTTTTAAAGTGTAACTTCCCAATATAATTTTTTTTTGTCAAATAAAACTTACTCAAATTTAGTCTGTTGCGTTGCATTCCAGATCAGATTGGTGCATATGTCTGGTCATTGGCTTTCCCTCTATGTGGTCTCATTGTATGTGTGCTGACACTTTGGTATAAATCTGTTTATATATACAGTATATATATGGTGCTTGAGACAGTTTCAGCTCTAAACGTTTATAGATGAGTATATAGCCTGTTTCTGGTACTAACTAAAGACTTCATACGCTTTTCCATTCCTGCTTCACTCCTATTCCCTGCCCTGACCCTCGCCAAAGCAAAGGGGAGCGACATTCCTGCTGCCCTTTGACCTTTTGGCATTGTAATGAATGAAGGATATTATTTATTTTTTACCTCAGGAGGCCTGTATGACAGAGATGCTTATATTCTATAATTTATTTAGCCTGCAAAGCACTATGCATTAAAATTGTACAGTAGCTAAATTCATGCCATATATATAAAATATACTTCTATATTTCACTTTTGTTCTTCTTTATATATTATATACAGGTTTTGTTTTTGCATTTCTTTGTAAATCGCCAAATCATGGGAGACGAGAGAACAAGCAATTTCCATGTTTATTCATGAAATGTTTTTTTCATCACAACCCGTCACATTCTTCGGCATCTGTGGATCGTTCAAGTAATGCATTGTGTGATATGCGGTACAATGTGCAACGAATATCGTCCTAAATGCGCTTTAATGTTCACGAACATGGTTGCGAAACTAAGGCCTCGCCTCCTTTCACGAAGTCATGTGAATAGAAAGGAAAAACAAAAAAGACAGAGTTTGGCATTATAGATGTATGAGGGAAGATGAGGAAAGTTGTCAACATATTGCTTCATGTTAATACTGCGACAGTCGGCATGATTTCTTGTTCTATGGGGAAAAACACAGCCTGAATGACAGTTTGATTGGCATACGGACTGATGTAAATAAAGGATGTTTTGGAAGCTTCATTCTTTTTTTCTGCCTTATTCTGCACAACTTATTGACAACTAAAATCATTTTAATCCTCTCTTAAAATGTTTCTCAGATACTATAAAGTTTTTTTTTATTAGTTGCCCACCACGTTTTTGCAGAGCTGCAGCATAAATCTTCATTTTTTTATGGAATTTCTTGTAAAAAAAATGAAGGCAACCTTTAGTTAGTCTTTTTTATTCATTATTTTAATTCAACATACACCAAGCTTCATTTCAGATTTCTTCATCTGCTTGCAGACAAGAGAGATCTTCATCAGCTTTAATGAACCGACATCAACCACAGATGCAGTTCGATAGAAAATCATATCAGACATCAAAAGAATGATAATTCACCCTGACAGGACAAATACAGATAATAACACATATTATCAGTGATGCTGATGCTAAGTGTGGAAGATCTCATTGTAATAACAAATGTGATTTTTATCAGTTATTTAGTCAGAGGAAATAAATGGAAATAATTTCTGTTGTCTCTTAAGATGGATCAAACTCACTAAGAAATGTCGGGCATATATGTGTGTGTTTATATATATATATAT
>SCHK01326450.1:0-10269 GCA_004124795.1 Poropuntius huangchuchieni
ATGTATATATTTAAGAAAAATATGTTATGTTTATATATATACATACTGTATGAACATATAAACATGTAAATATTTTAAAAATATATAATGTTTGTGTGTGTATTTATATATACATAATAAATTTACACAGTACAAATACATATATAATGTAAACAAAAACTTTTATTTTGGATGCGATTAATCGCGATTAATAGTTTGACAGCACTAATCTCAATATATCTTTAAACTAAAAAACATAAAAAAATAAAATAAAAAAAATTTATCTCTTATGAGCCTCTTATGCTGAATTGTATTTAACCCTATTGTGTTTTTCACTAGGGCCTGGGGGAAAAAACTGACATGCAGAGAAAAACAAATATTGTTCAGTCTGTCATCAATCTATCTAGATATAGCGTGAGAGAAATAAACATTAGAGGGTAATTCGCCTTCAACCCCCGAATCCAATGTTAGTGCCAAAACCAGATTACCTGAGTGAAAGCTTGACAAGACACTCATTCTTTTAGCATGCTTTTGGGATTTGTAAACTGTTTCTGGATGACAATAGAAAGAAGAGTTTAATGTTCTTCACCTAAACTCTTAAACGCACAGCAACTATTGACTCATTCTAATAGCACCATCAATCAATCATTCTCAATGACAAGCTTTAAGTCCGACTCCTCCACACATATCACATATTAGATTGCCAAGAAAACTATTTCTATCTGTGTAAAATGGATTAAGGTGAGAAGGAGAAGTGTTAGACAAAGAGTATAAGACAACAGCTTTCTCAGGGGAGACAAACAGCATAAAAGGAAGACTGTTTATATCAAAATGCTTTTATTTTCCGCAATAGTTAAAACAATGGGTCTATATCATCATTTTATTTATTAAGAATTAATCATATTTTACTAATTTATTTAGTTAGATGCAGTGCCAAGCTGTATATAGTGTTATGTAGTCATCCAACAATTCATAGAATATTGAATAAAAATGTGTTTATTTAATTTTATTTCATAATAAACATTAATTTGTGTTGTTAGTTAAAAAGTTATTGATTATTTGGCAGATCAGCCTTATTAATTTAAGCAACAGCCTTATTGGTAAATTTATTTATTAATTTAGTGAGGTACATTTTCTGGTAACATAATTGTAAGCTTAATTTATGCTTTATTTATTGAATGTTAAATGGGAAAGCACAAAAAACTTGAGTATTTATTTGTAGAGTTCCAAACTTCACATTGACAGTTCTGACATTTTCATCAAGTGGTAATTTAATGCATTCTAATGCATTCTCAAAACATGCCAAATTTGAACAAACAAGGTGCAAAAAAAAGAAAAGAAGCCTGGAAACTTTATAGCAAAGTACCGCTTTTTAAAGACATTGTGTAGTGATGTGAAATTCAATAACAGGCAAATGTAACTGTCAATACAATATAGAGGAACATATTCTCCATTATTGTAAAATATCTCTTTGGTAAAGGCTGTTTTAGAAGTGAGTGTGTGTGTATATATATTTGTGTGTGTGTTACTGTACGGAGCTCAATGACAGGCTCCGTCGCACTCGTCTCTGAAGGACAATCTCAAGCAGCAACAACACAGCATTATCTGAAAATCAATTTTCTCAAGTTTCCTTTTGATCATTTGAGAGTTTTGAGAGCTGATGTGGAAGGGGAATAAAAGTGTACGTATTTTGAAGACAATAAAAATAAAAGGCCTTGAGCTGGAGAGTATAGAGCATTAATAGAAAATATTGATTCAAACTGTTTAGTATGATGTACATGTTGTCGGGGAAGGACTGTATAACACTTCCTGTTTTCTTGTATTTCATAACAGTAGGCCTATCTATATGTTATCTTCCACTCAAATTTCTTTGAATTTATGTCGTAAACACTGCCATTGAAAAGTATGCTTTTTTTTTTTTTTTTTAATGTTTCTGAAAAAAGTCTCTTATGCTCACCAAAGCTGTAATATTGTGAAAGATTATTACAATTTAAACAACTGTTTTCTGTTTATATATATATATATATTATGTCTTTGTAAATACACACACATAGAGTATATATTTTGTATTTATATTACAGATAACATACATTTATTTAGGATTCAGTATTTAAAAGACCAGCATTTATTTAGAATACAAATTATTTTTGTCACTTTTAATTAATTTAATGTGTCCTTGCTGAATAAAATAAATAATAATAATAAAAAATAACAAATTTCTTTAAAAAAAAGTGATTTATGTAATGACAAATACAAATAAAAATATTTATTAAATTCTTTAAACCTTCAAATACACATGAAAATATGTATATATATAAATATATAATAAGATAAAATTCCCAAAAATANATTTAAACCTTCAAATACACATAAAAATATGTATATATATATAAATATATAATAAGATAAAATTCCCAAAAATAACTAACAAGAGATGACAACAGAAAACGGCGTACTCTTGTATCACATGCAGTCGGCCCCTCATTGCAATCAGGGGGGCGCGTTGTCCCTCAAAGACAGTGTGGCCGTCTGAAACGTGCAATTGTTCTGGTGGTGCAAGAACAATGGGTCGTCTTCGCCCTCACATGCCCACCATACCAGCTGGCGATGACAAACCATGTCACCACACTAACCCTCCTTGTACGTCCAAACGCCCATCGAGCACATAAGACCACTGTTGTCCTTGGCTGGTCAATGGACACTTGATTGTTTGTGAACCAGTGCTATGTGCTGGGTTGCTTGGACTGGGGGTGGAGGAGCATTCACGATGCTACATATTTGTTTTAGAGGCCACAATAGAAGTATACATTTGGACTCAATGAGACACATTGAGTTAGGCTGGACAAAGGCAGGGCAGTGCATGGACACACTCAAGTAAAAACATGGGCACATATATGTTAGCGCAGCATTAGCATGTCAATACCGAAGAATTCTAAACTGCTTCGGCATGCATTAGATTACCATAAAATGAAAGCTGGGATTAAAAGTGAACCGGCTTATTAAATCAAGCCCCATTTAACCTTTTTCCAGTGTCTTTTCGTGTTCTAGCACAGAGGTTGCTTACAAAATTGGGCACATTCTATCTGTTCTTGAAAGGAATGCCTCTGAAAATGACCAAACTACTAAAAATCATGCAACAGTTGTTGGCATGTAACAAGGCAGATCACAATTACGGTCACAGTTTTATTATAGACGGGAACTTCACAATGAGGAAGTCTGCTTGTGTGAACTGTGTGAGCGTTCGCAGTATCCAGTAACAAGCTCTGGAACGAGAGGTTCTCGGTATAACGGACTGACAGAACACTGTGTAGCAGAAATGAGCCAAGTCTGAATTACTGTGGGCTGTGACATTTGCTCTTTGGAAGATTCTGAGTTCTATGACTCATGTCTTTCTAAAGGTTGGGCATTACATCTGAGTCGCTGACAACTAACCCCTCATGATGAAATGAAAATGCAATTCTTTGTTTAAACTTGCTGCAGGGTTTGGTTGTTTTTCACCAGTAAAATGCTTTTCTAACACACAATATGTTTGATAACTTGTTTTCAAAGATTAATACTAATTGTGACTCTGCCATAATTCCTTCAGAATAAATCCAAGTATGTGGCACAACAGCAAAATTTAAAGTTTCTTTTTTAAATGGATTTGTCTGGTTGGCGGCTTGTCAGTGTAACAGAAGCTAAAAAACTTTCTCTAAGTATTGTAGACCTGTTTGGAAAAGGCTTGTTTCAGTCTAGTTAAACTCTGACACATAGCAATCCTTTATAATCATTCTATATTATATTATATTATATTACATTATATTATGTTAGTTACCCAGTAAGTGTTGGCTGTTGACTGTTTGGGGTCGGTAAGATTTTTTTTAAACATGTTTTTAAAAAGTCTCTTATACTCACTAAGGCAGCATATTTATAATCAATCATACAGTAAAACAGTAATATTGTGAAATGTTGTTGCAACAATTTTCAAATGTTTAAAAAAATATTTTTAAAAATTTGATTCCTCTGCTGAATTTTTAGCAGCCATTTCTCTAGTCTTCAGTCAATCACATAATCATTCAGAAACCTTTCTAATATTTGGTAAATTTTTTATTATTATCAATGTTGAAAACAGTTGTTTTGCTCAGTAGTTTTAAGGTGTTTTGCTTAGTATTTTTACTCACCCCAAACTTATGAATGGTAGTGTATAGCAAACAAAGTTTGAGAATAACCATACATCTGTTACAAAATCTCTTCTCTATTGTCAGTTTATTTGTTGTAGTTTGTTGTAGTAGAGTTGCGCGCTTCATGAACTCCCGACCCGGTCTTCAAAACAAATGCCAACAACCCTGTGGATAATAATTCCTAATAAAACCACACTTATGGCTCTTCAAGAACACTTTTAGTCACAGCAGATCAGACATTAATGACCTCGGGTTGCATGTCACAGAGGCGAAGAGCGGTCTTAAATCTTTCAATAAAACTTGCTCTCAGAAGTAAAGCAAATTCAGATGGACCATCAGTCTTTCAAATCCCACGAGTTCCATCATGTCTTATTCATTATCTACACACAGTTCCCAGTCCTTCCATTTCCTCCCACTTGTGTGAGCGCTTCCTCTTAAAGTGTCTGGTCCAAATGTTATATCAGTATATCAGATGTCTGCGCTTATATATCTCGAGACAGTATTTATGAGTCACTATTTATAATGTACTATTTATGATTGATTTGATTACTGAACTGAACTGTCGGTCTACTCTTGTTTCTCTTGATTTTGCAGAGATGTACACTGTACCATGTGTTTTTCATTAGAAAGTACGGTTGAAGCAATCATAAACATGTATAGTACTTCCCCACCCAGCATTTTATGATGTGGTGAAACTGGCCGTGTTATGTGTTATGGGCTGTGCTGCAATCTTCATACTGTGTTGTTTTGCGCGCTGACATTAAATGTAAACTGAGTGAGATCAGACCGGAGAGAATCTGACTTCAGCAGATGTTCATGACGTAGTGGAACCAGAGATATTTCCTTCAACATGTGTGTGTAATGTGCAACACCCCATTCCTGAGAGAGAGAAATGAGCATTTGCCAAGAATGCATTGGGCACAGGCTCTTGATCCAGTTTCTTTTGTTCCTAAACTGGACAACTTTGAAGACAATTCCAGGTGTGTAAAGATAAACACAGCACATTTCCTTCTATAGAGTGAAAGCAATGTGATCCTTATCCTATTAGATGACACATTTACTTTTATTTGGCTTTAGAGAAGATAGATTTGACCACACACTGTACTAATACTCACTTAGAAAGTATGAGTTTTGTAACTGCTGAAAAAAATAAACTATGGTTTCTAAGAAGCAAAATGTTGTTTTTACTTTACAATCATGCCTCACACAATTCCCTAATGTGTTATGTGGCAAAAAAATAAACAGTTTTTTGTAGTAAATGCCGTTTACTGTGCAGGCTAACAGAGATGACAACTGTTTCAAATGAAGCTATAAAATCTGGCTTTTATTTTCTTTCTGTGTTTGCTTTTAATGTAGGTCGCTGGAGGAAACAGTCTGAACTGGATCCATTTCAAACCCTCCAAGTCTGTTTTATAACTCTTGAGAGTCGGTTGCTTCATGCTGAGAAATTTCACTCTAGTCCCTCAAAGTCTCTCTGAACAAAATCACACACAAACAAACAACGTGTCTCTTTTGGCTCATGCGCTGTTACGGAACTTCTGACACAATCTTATCATTCTTTGTGTGCAAAATTTTTCTGGTAAACTGCCTCACAGTTTTTTTTTGATTTAAGCATTTCTTTATCAACATCACAGACTGCTATAAGATCTGGACATATGAATTGTACAATCATTAGCTGGATAGATACGGGTTTGGAAAAACATGACGATAAATAAATNCTGGTAACCTGCCTCACAGTTTTTTTTATTTAAGCATTTCTTTATCAACATCACAGACTGCTATAAGATCTGGACATATGAATTGTACAATCATTAGCTGGATAGATACGGGTTTGGAAAAACATGACGATAAATAAATAATGATTTTTTTTTGGAGTGAACTATCCCTTTAAGACCTGCTTTTAGATCTTGTATTCTAAATCATAAGTCTTTCAAAATATTTCATCAGTATTTTCTGATGCAGTCACATGATTTTCAGATGTTGTTCATCTGGTACAGTGTGATGGGTGATTTGAACTGACAGATCAATCCGTAGGCAGCTGTGGTGATGTCATCACATAGGCTGCTTGCTCAATTTATGAAGTCACTCCTCTGTTTAGCTTTTATAAACAATGAACCATAGACTTTCTGTCCTTCAGACCTGAACTGATTTGGCATTACGGAACTGAACCAAGCTCTGGAATAGATATCTGACCTAATAGCATCCGTTTATTATGTATCTGTCATCAATATGAAAGACTTAGATACCACAGATGTGCTCTCTGGACTTTCTCAGTCCAAAGAGAGTCTATGGATGACTGTACCTCTCCTTGAATCTGTGTTATATCTGCTTGGATCAACCAGTGGAAAAACAAGCCCATATATTCCTGTAATCATGCCTGTCTCTGACACATATCTTGGTCGGCCATGGCTGTCACACCCTCCCAGCCCCCCCATTAACAGCCATCTGTCTCTCATTTGGATTTGTGACAAGGGCACCAGGACCTTGGGGCATGTGCGACATGCAGCGGAGGTAAGGTGGTGATGTGAAGGGCTTTACAGAGACCTATCTATAGCACTCAACCGCCCCCCGGCCCGGTGCCCAAGGTGTCAACTAGAACATATTGATCTCCCTCTGTTGCCCATAAATCAACCGTAATTGTTATGATGCCGGCAACACTTTAGTGGATGTCCCCTCTTGTAAAGTTCATGTAAATGAACCACTGCAGTCAACGTGATATAAGTCATTGAGGTTTCAGTTGCCTGAAAGCATCTAAACGCCATTTTCATTTTTCACATTTCCTTTTTTCATACTCACTAAAACCTAAACAGGAAAAAAGCTAACTCTGTGCCTCATCAAACAGAGATTAGTCTTAATAAGCAAAATATATAAAATGGACCAAACAAAGAGTTTGTTTTATAACAATAAAAAAGGGATACTTCACAGTTAGCTGATCACTATTGCTAAGTAAAACCTGACAGTGTAATCGGAAATTTTTTGATCAGTAATATGCATTGCTAAGAACTTTTGTTGGACAACTTTAAAGGTGATTTTTTTTTTTTCAGTATTTAGATTTTTTTGCTCCTTCAGATTCCAGATTTTGAAATAGTTTTATTCAGTTTTCAAATGATGAATAAATCTCAATTTCCAAAAATGGACCCTTATGGCTGGTTTTGTGGTCCAGGGTCACAAATATGTAAATAATATTATTTCTATTAACTTTAGCTTTGACTAAAAATAATTCCTTACAATGGAAATAAATAAATATGTTGATTTTTTTGAAGATTATTTCTATCGCACATTAGTTTTCAATAACAATAGTGCATTACAGTGTACAAGGACCGTTACTTTATGCTTTAATGAGGGAAGGAACTACAGTTCCATGAAATGTTGCTTCATGGCTGTGGATGTTTGCGGCAGAGATCTTTTGGTGTGATTTTTTTCCCCCTGCAGAATCATGGGTAATGTAGTTTTTCCACTATGAATTCCTCTGGTAAACACTATTATTTCAAAACAGGTTGAAATAATGCAAACTGATAGATCAACAACAACAAAAAAAAATCATAAATCATTGATTAACAACCTTGAAACTCACATTATATCTGTCTTTAAGGGTTTATACAAGTTATCTTTAAAAATCAGTTTCCCTGTGGAGAAAATGAATGGAATTTTAACTTCTGAAACCCGACTGTTGCACTATTAGAAAATATTTGACCACAGAATGCCTCGAATGACCAACCAGAACTTAGTATAGCCCAGAAAGCCTAAAATATGAGTTATTTAAACTAGAACATCCTAGCATATTTTGTTGAATGTTTGAGGCTTTTAAATCCATGTGAAGCTTAGTGTTGCGTGTTGCTTAATTATATTTAACTGAGCTGTATATGCTTTTTATCTACTGTTTCCTTTCATTTCTGACTAATAACATAAAGCAAAGGAACTGCCGAGATGGAAATAGCCATTCGTCTAACTCATTTGTTTGTTGATTAATGTACACTGTCTCTTTTTAAATAAATAATAAAAAAGGACAGACACACATATGCAATAATTGTGAGATTTTTTTGTTGAGCTGAATCGCATCATCCCCACAGACTCACACCAGTACGTCCATTTCCATACTGTCTGGCTTCTTTCCTTGTCTATTAGCATTTAGTGGCTACATGTGGTTTCGAGAGTCACCTCAGGGCATCTCTTTGCCTTGAGCGAACTTTCCTTTTTATTGAGAGGAAAAGAAGAAGAAATGAAGTGGCAGCAAGTGTGGTTGGAGGCCAGGACTGCCCATCTACTTGCAGGGTGGCATGTTGTGATGCCTGTGGCTTCCTCTGCTCTTCAGTTTTCCAGCCTAATGTTCGATGCACTTAAACCCTCTTTCTCCTCCCGCTGTGAGCCAGCGCATCAGATATGTTACATTACCCACTATGCATAATGGATTAGCAATAAATCTATTTCTGTAACGGGGCTATGTCTCCTGCATTATGTCTCTGAGGTCTTTATTAGTGAATACCAATGATTCTGTGCAGAAAGAACAGAGAGAGAATGAAAAGGGGCGATGAGGAGGAGGAATGGAGCTAAAATAGCTGTTGTGGAGGGTGCTATATAACCCAGGGAGAGAAATGAGTTTGGTGCCACTGTATTATTCAGTGTTGTTAAAACACTGATGGATTCTTGGCATCAGAAAATAATAGTTTTGTGATTCGTGCAAAATAACAACAAAAAAAACAGGCTATGTGATGTTTTAGAAAATTACATGTAATTTCTGATGCAATTCTTTCAACCAATGAGCATGATCAGGCCCAAATGGAATCAGTGTCACAGAAAGCTTTTAAGTTTTTCATACACACACACACACACACACACACACACACAGATACACACACACACACACACACACACACTGCTCTTTATAAATGTTGGGGTCAGTAAGATCAGTAAAATAGTAAGGATGCATTAACTTGATCAAAAATTTTCATTGTTACAAAAACTCTATTTCAAATACGTGCTGTTCTTTTGAAGTTTCTATTCACCTCATGTTTCTCCAAATATCATATTCACCAAAATTCTATCCCCACTCATGGCAAATTAATTCTAAACTAAATTTTATTGTTGGTATATATATATATAATTATTTCTAGCTAATTTTATTATGATTTCAGCTGGCAGTAAATGCCTAACACTCAGCTTAACACATTTTGGCATGAAATTTAACATGCTAAAATGTGTTAAGCTGAGCCACATTATTCTGCATATTTTCCATTTAAATGAGCACAGAGCAAACAAAATTTCCTTTGGATTTGTTCAAACTGATAATGTTCCAGTAGATAAGGTTAAGGAAAGAATTCATCAAACTAAAGGAGCCACAGGTGTGAACATTTTTTAAAGGTATTTTTTAATGGTGTTTGTGGTGTTTATTATATTAAGCCAACTAAAATTCAAAAATATTCTTCAAATGGAGCAACAAACTGGGCACACCATGGTCTCCCAATAGTTAGAACCTCCAGCTGTTTGTTTGGAGTGACAGGTGATGGGCAGCTGAATCTACAGCTAAGGTGGGCTGCCTCACTGGAGGTGGTCTTAAGAATATCTGCTGAAATGCCTGCCAGTGGCCACATATGAATTGCAGTGATGCAGAAAGGATTTTGATGATATGAAAAGTCTTGTAGAGAAAACATGAAACATGACGCAAATACACATTTAGGGGGACTGTATGCTTGATGCAGTCTTGATCCTTCTGAAATGAGACACATGGTCTAAATAGGGATAAAGAGATAAAAATTCAGTGTTATTTATGTGGGCCGCAGCTCACAGAATTCTTGTCACATGCAGTGTAAATTTACACTTACGTTTTTGGCAATCGCTTTCTTGCCAATGTGACTTAATTATTACAATTACATAGGAGCTTATAGTTTTCTTTAATGCACATTTTAAAATAATTATATATAAAATTTATGTAAATACACTATTCAAAAATTACATATCAGTAAGTTGTTTTTTTTTTTTAAATAAAGTAACAGCCTACTTTTCTTCCGAAGTTTGCATTTAATTGATCAAAAGTGACAGTAATTGCTCCTGAAAATTCAGCTTTGCCATCACAACATTTTAAAATATATTATGTTATTTTAAACTGTAATAATATTTCACAATATTACTGTTT
>SCHK01326451.1:8833-23652 GCA_004124795.1 Poropuntius huangchuchieni
ATTTATTTTTTTGTCCAAAACATATTTGTTATAAACATTGTTTTTTAAATATAATCGTTCGTACCGCTTTATATTAGGTGGCCTTAACTACTCTGTACTTAAAAAATTCTGTATAATGTACTTATTTCACTGTATTGAACAGAGCCGCTCAGACATTCCGCTAAAGATCTCCTTTTGTGTTCCAGGGAAGAAAAAGTACATTCAAAAGGTCTTTGTCATCATGAAACAAATATCCTTCATCTTAACTGTAGATGTCACTCTCTGTTGACAAGATACAGTATACAGTGCTGCCAGATGTTTACATTTATGGGCATCTTTCCACATTTCATGGCATTTTTACACCCATGACATGACAGCTAGATGTTTTGGTGTCTGTGAGTCAGGTCACAGAACAATGAAGGAGGTGATTGAGTTCAGTTTTAGGAGGAACATGGCCCCACTGGCCGGGTCCACAGTGGGTCTTGCGGTCACAGAGGAATGAGGGCTGTCATCTCTGAAGCTATTTTCCCCTCCCTGTTCCTAAAGGTTGCGCCTTACTGGAACAGCCCTCTTCATCACTCCAGCATAACGACGAACACACACAGGATCAAAGCTTACGATAACATCCAGCACACATCTCCCCGAGGCTTACTAAAGCACATATAGCCTTTCACAAAACACTGAAATGACAAGAGAATTCTTTGTCAAAAGAGATCAACAAAGAAGGCACTTGTACTAGCATTGTAAAGAGGAATCGTCTCACTGTATATTAAGTGGCCTTAACTACTCTGTACCTAGATCAAAAAATAAGTACTTATTGAATTGCAAAACACTTTTGCTGCTATTGAGGTGGGATTTGGGTAAGGTTAGGGACAAGTTTGGTGGTATGGGTAGGTTTAAGGGTGGGTTAAGGTCTAAGTTATGAGTCAACAGTGTAATAATTACAGGTGTAATTATATGCAGGCATTTTTAAAATATAAGTATAATGTAAAAACATGTACACAATAAGTGCATTGTATCACATAATTAATTTATATGTAAGTACATAGTAGTTAAGGCCACTTAAAGTGAGAACAGAATTTCAAACAGCTGGCCTTGTATTAAACACGCAACATTTTCAAAATGTAGTCCGTGAAAGATTCCAGTTGACCACAAATGAATGAATTAATACGTTTTTAAGAAATTATAAAAAATATTATAACTGACCAGGAAACATTTAATTAATAAATTAATTTCTGCTGTTTTCATGTGTATTGCGAAAAGTAGTATAGAAATTAACTTGAATTGAATTGATTAATAAACTCAATTTATAAACTGATCAAGTCAGCATTTATGAACATTTATTTTCCGTAAAGAAGTAGCAGTCTAGGTCATTTATGAACATAGCAATCTGGTTAATTTCAATGAAATAAAAATAAAACAATGATGAAAATAACGGATTAGTAGAAGTGGAACAGTATAGGGTTAAAATATAAGAGTAATTAATTTGCATCCTTTGAGGTGTTTGCTTCCTGCAACCTTGCATCCTAGTGTTTTAAGCGTCTTTTTTGTTTGTTTGCTCGCTACACAAAGGTCATGAGTTCATTTCCCAAATGCATGCACTGATGAAATGTATTCTCTTAGTGTAATGTAAGACACTTTGAATAAAAACATCTGCCAAACGCAAAAATAAAGATATATTTAAAAAAGCTTGTCCACCACCTGAAATAAACTGTGACACTAACTGACCCTTTTGGGGTTTGAGTATTCTTCATTCACAAGGGCCTTAAATGCCCCTATGCATGTCCTCTGCGAGCCCGATGTCTGAATGCCTTTCTCTGTTTGCACCCGTAAATATCGTAAACAAAAGCCTCTGGGACTCTTGTGTTGCTTCAGAGGGTGGCTGGTGACAGGAAGATAGAGGAGGTGACAGAGAAATTGAAGCGAGGGATCAAGGGTAGTGCTGGGTAAACACGGAACATGGACCAAAGAGCAACACTAAGGGTTAAAGTAGGCTTAGTAGAGCATGAATTTGTGGATTGACACACAGAATGCTTTGACTGGGTGTGAGCGTGTTTGCGTGGCTTTGTGTGCACATGCGAAGCCAGAAAGTGTCTTGGACAGGGTCAGGTATGCTGTTCCATACTTTTCCACTCCAGACTGGCACCAAGCGTGTGTAATTCTGGAAAAGTGTCATGAATATCATAAGAGAATGGGAGTTATCACTTCTGAGAGTGTATTATTAGTAGCCCCATGGGTGGACTATTTTTGCATGATGCGCATTGATTTTGTGGGGTGAATCTGTGGGATGGAATTTTAAAATGTCCAAAGAACACTGGACTCCATTGATATTCATATATGAACATATAAACAAAAAAATATTTTGTGTCCCACAGAATGCATGTTAATTTGGTTTCTTGAACTACATCCTATCTGGATCACTAAAATGGAAATGGGTAGTGTAGCAGAGTGAACTGCATTTTGGTATTCATGATCACAGTTTTAAAAATGTTGGTTCATATGAGGAGATCACAGTATGGCGTCTAAGCCATGCAGGAAACACTTTGATGTGTGGGTGAAAATGCAAGTGAGTCAAGTGGGGAGAAAGAGAAAAAGGGAAAAATCCAAGATCCATTTCTGTCACGGTGTGGGAGCTTCAAACACAAAATCACAATGCGGCGCCGAGTCAAACATTCTGCATGCATACGCACACCGACCGTGATTCCCACTGTGAGAAATCTGATTACTTTCTCTGAAAACCTTGTTTCTCTCAGATGTAAGGCAGTGAAGCCACACAGTCGGTGTTATTAAGTAAAAAGTAGTTTTATTTATGTTGTTCCTTTTCCAAGCTCAAGGTAGTCATTGAGATATTATAAAAATATTGCTGGGTAAGCCAATAAGCAGCCATTACAGTAAGTTATGATTGTTATGAAATTGGGAAGTTTATATTAAAAAAAAAGTTTTTTTTTTTTTTCATTTTTCCATTTTTCATTGTTTAATTTTTTCACTCTCCAAATGTTACCAACTTAAAACTTACCTGAGTTAAAGCTTACTTGGTCAGTTTTGTATTAATTAACTATAGCTTTGAAATAAAACTGACAATGCCTGAAGTATATTTAGAGACATGAGTTATCTTTTTAAAATATTATGTTGTAAGTAGTTTCAGAACCTTGAGCTAGTTCCGTGTCCTTGCAAAACTCAGTCAGATTTGTAAACTGCAGTCCAGCTTGCAGTTCTTTGTGACTCTCTCAAATGAATGTCAGCAGACATCTCAGTGTTATTTAGAACAGGCCAAACAACTGGCTAATATAAAGCAAAGAAAAAAAATCTTTCCTTCCCCTGACTAGAAGGAAGATCTACAGAGAAACAAACAGTAATTCCGTCTCTATTCCCCATGGAGTTAATGTACTTAGGGGTGCTTTTTGATTTAGAGGCCCATGACTTTTTGACAACTGTTTCTTTTTTATGCAACAAAGTCACAGCTTTTACCATTGTGAGCGCGCTGGGTTGCCTGCATGGCACAGCTGAGTGAAAGATGAGATAATGTGGCAAATGGAATTATGGTGAATCTAATTCCCCTAGGCAGAAAAGGCACCACTGTCTCACCTATCCACGTTTTTTGGACCATTTTATCAGTACCATTCCATTAGCTTTAATCTTCATTATTAGATTTGATGTGAAAACTTCACTGAAAATAATTAGATCATTTGACTTCCCCGCCCCCTTTTTCTCCTTCAATAGACCAGCTTGAATAGACCTCACATGAATCAAGTGGCAATTTCTGGTTGCTGAATACAATATCTGTTAAGTGCAGTTCTTTTTGTTAACAGATTTTTATTATTTGTATTTTTTTTTATTTCTTAGAAGGTTTTGAGGCCTTACTTAAATATTTATTCCTTTTATTGTGTATAAAATATATCAAAAACACTTTTAGTAAAGTGTCCACAAATAACTGTGGACTTTAAACGGTCCACCATTCATTTTCAAAAAAACCGTTTAGATTTTATGTGCATCTCTCCATTTCTTTTCCTTTCACTGTTTTTTGCATAAAATATTTTTTATAACTAGTCAAGACCAGAAGGTTACATTTCCAACAAAATTATATACAAACGTATGACGTCGAATTCCTGCTTTTGAACCACTATAATTTACACCTTTATTTTCCTCCACAGCCTTATGCGAGATTTTGTAGGTCAGCACTTCCACAGGGACTAAGCCATCTGTAAAATTTTAACAGCAGATAATGACCAGCTGAGGCAGCTTTATCCAGAGCCAGTGGTGACCTTTACCCAAAGGATCATGGTGATGACTCGTTTCAATGCTTTTAACTTACAGCACTAACCTCTAAAACCAGTCTGAAGGTTTTCAGGCTATTATCACAACCTTTTGGTCCTTTGCCATGTGACGTCTCTTCACACATTTTAAGCAGGTACCATAGGGTCACTGTGGAGAGTGGGGTAAAGCCCCAAATGATCATAGCTGATTATGTGTCCCAGTGGCCAACAGAAGGTGCCATTCACAATAAACAAAGGCCTGGCGGATCAATAGTTTTAGGCTAGACAGATCGGAGGGCTGAATTTGACAATGAGTTTAATTGATAGGCATGTAAACGGATAAACATTAGGGTTGGTGGAGAGATAGGGATGGAGCAGAAGCTTCTTGATGACCTAAACAAATCTGTTTGTAGTGGATTAGACACTTTACAAGCTGGGTATTTAAAAGCACACTCCAACAATATATGGATCAAGCCATGCAGGGGGAAACAATCGATTTGGGCCACTGGCAGGCAAGAAATTAAAGATCAGCAGATGGGCATCCACTGGGAGGGTGATTAGAAAAATCAGAAATACATGTGGAAGCTCAAGATGGACATCGCAACCAGTAAATGGGATTCATTGAGAAACTGTGATCAATAGGTGGTAGTTTCTCGCATGACTGTTCCTCTGTGATTGAGGGGGACTTATGGAAAATCCCTGCACTAATCTAGCCTGATATTAGCTCAGCGCACTTTGTTAGCCACGTGAGTTTAATGTAGAAGAACACTATGTGTATAGAGGCTTGATAAATTGCAAATTTTCAGTAGTGCAATCAACATGATGGCGAGACAAATGGTTCAGCCAGTCTTTTGAAAATTCTAAGGAAAAATTGAGGTTTTGCCTGCTTTATTTAATATTAGAGTTTCAAAGCTCTTAGAGACCGTTCACAAAGAACATGTTTTGCTTTCCAGTGCACTGATTTTCCAGTGTTTATCTATGTAAACATGCCATAGATGGACCATTGTGCTTGGGCCTTGCATTTTGTGCAGTGTCCTGACCCTTAAGTTTAACTTAAAAAAGCCCTATAGTGTTCTATAGAGTTATTTTAAGATCGTGCATTTTTACAGATTCCACTTCATTTAATCAGTGAAAAATCTTAAATATTTCTTCTTTGTTTTTCTGTCCTAATTTTTGTTTGTACAATTTTAATTCACTATCCTTACTCCATATTACACCAAAGTATGTTCATGAAAAAGACTCAACAAATAATATTCCATTTAGTTTTTGATGTTTAACATTTGTGGGTAATTTATGGTTTCACCTGCTGCCATTGTAAGTCCCTCCCAAGCAGTTTGTATTACTTATCTGGTTCATCTGGAATACCTAGAATATCCTGAAGATTGGCATTGGATGCAGGCATAATGGCAAGTCAACAAACTAATCACATTTGGAGAGAGAAGGTCATTAGCAAAGCTTAATAGGTTTTTGATTTCACTAGAACCTGATCACAGGGAAACTTTATTTTAAAATTAGTCACAGGGACGATCAATTTAGCCGTGGGGGTCAGTCCCTTTTCTTATACTAAAATGGCATAGGATGTTGGAGGTGAGGAGAGGTGAATGGCTTCAAGCAGCTCCTCTGGTTTTCAAATGACACTTGACCTCTTTCTGTTTCAGAGCGTTCCTGTTGGTGTACAACTGGACAACTCCAGTGTTAATCTCATTATAACTGGCAAAGATGTTTATTTATTTATTTTGAATTAAATTATTCAAATAATCCAGCGCTGTACACCAATGAACTAAATTATTTATGAATATACCAACTTATATTCGCAGGTGGACTTGAACTTGCTAGTCAGAATGTGTAACTAATGTGAATACCATTACAACACAACAATATCTTAAACTCTCTAATAATAATATACTTCTTTTTTTTAATTATTTTAACCCAAGCAAACTTTGAATACAGTTTTAATTAAAAACAGTATATAAATAAATAACATGAATGAAACAAAAACTGTTTAACACGATCTGGCTATGCATATATTTTTTCAACAGATCTTGTAAAAATCTTTTTTTTTTCCTGTTAAAACAATGTCCTTATTTTACCTATGCCACCCATTTACTTCAAGTACAGAAAGAAGAGAGATTAATCATGAATGATTCATGAATGAGTTTTTTAAGATGAAGTCTCAGCAACTAGAGACTTATAGTTACTATCCAGATGTCCACCATGTGCAATGAATGTGTCAAAATTACTCACATGCTTCTGATTGTCTACATTTTTTCCCACATTATTCACTTCCTAAAAACTTGTTTTCACTGTCCAACACTCTGCAGGCATTGTGGATTGTACAGTAAAAAGTATTTATTAATCTGCAATTATACTTAAAGCATAAATGAAAAAGCTCTGATCTGAAATATGTGAGTGATCTGTCAGTGCCTTTTACACCTTTCCAATACATCAATATGCCATTATAATTTTAGCACAATGAAGGGCCTTTTAAAATTACTACTGTATAATTGCCGTCTACCAAGCTGCCATTATTCGAGGCTTTGAGTTATTGACCGGGAGACTTCCACTCAAATTTACTCTCTTTGTTAAGCTTGTGACTGGATCATTGTCCCCAGAGGGGGCAGAAATGGTCAGGGGATCTGACCACCACTGTAAGTGAATCGTTATAGGGTTTTGCCAAGGGCACATGGTTTGGAAGGGTAAATAATGAAGAAAGCATTCTGTGTGTCTATAATTAACCATTCTCTCTCTTTCTCTCTCTCTCCCTCAGACCCAGCAGCGGTGGACTTTGAGCAATATGAATTTTCCACATTGGCTGATACACTTAAGAGTTACATTCAGGACTTGCCCTGCCTGCTCATCCCAGCTGTAGTGTACAGTGAGCTGGTCTACACTGCTCAGGGTAAGCTGTCCTCTGGAGCTCAGCACAAAACATTTAAACACCATCTTTTTTATATTTCTAAAATCATGCAATTGCTTTCAAGTGAGGAAGTCGAGATGAACTGAAATTGGATTGCAAATGGATCAGTGTTCAGTGTATTTTCTTCTAAATTAGTCAACACTGATCTCTCATGAACTCTAACTTTGCAAATGTCTATATAAATGTACAGTAAATGTATGATGGAAGTAAATTTTGCAGTGAATAATGAAGGATATTACTTTTATGATACCTTTTGAAGCTTTTAATAATTTTTGAAGCTTGAAAGCCTCAGTCTCCATTGTTTATAATTACCATCTAGTACAATTCTACAAACAAGTCATAAAGGCTTGAAACTACATACGAGTGGGTAAATTATGTCATAATTTAAAGGCTTAAATTTAAAGGCTTAAATTCTCCTTCATTAAAATGCACAACTAAAATAGGTGGGTGTGCTTGTCCTCTTCAACATATAAATGCTTAAAATGTTCAGTGGGCAGAAAGAGGCTTGAGAGAGGCCGAGAACAGAAGTAGTGTTATAGAAAGAGGTAGTGTGTGTGTGTGTATTAGTGGGGGCGCTACTATGGCGGAGGGTAGGTTCACACCATTTCTCTCTGACCTCACTCTGCATTACACCCACTGAAAATGAAACAAGCATACACAGAGTCTGCCCCATCTTTTAGACATGCCTGGTTGCTCATAAGTGTTGCCTGACTTTGTAAGGACAAACAGAATTATGTAAGGACCCTCGCTGAGTATTGCCGCATCATGTTTCTGATGCCTGAAAATTCTTGCGGTCTTATGACTACTTCTTTTCTTAAGATGACGTATCCTTAAATATACTGGTTGAATAGTATTTAAGGATAAGATGCAAAAAAAAGATGCTGTTTTATGAGAATATTTTTTTAAAATAAGTGTATTTTTCATAATTTACTGACAACTTTATGTTTTAGGTATGCTCTTTGTATGTAATATATATATATAATTTAGAGCCCGACCGATATGGGTTCTTTTTGGGGCCGATACCGGTATTAGGGAGTAAAAAAAAGTCTGATACCGATATATCGGCCGATATTCTCTGTGTATTTTATAGTACAGTACCAGTCAAAATTTTGGACACACTTCCCGTTTGTGTGTCCAAACTTTTGACTAGTACTGTATAGGCTAGAATACAGTATATACATAAACAGAATAAATATACATAAACACATTTTTGGCAATTGTAACTGTTTTTTATTTATTCAGCAAAAATATGATAGTTTCCGTGAAAATCCGTGTTATACGGTAAATTCTGTTTTTATGACTGGATTCCGTGCTTCCGTCCGTGTTTCATCACGGAATTCATAGGGCTCTACTAAAGTAGCAAACGAGTATGATAAGCTCATTGTGAGAGTAAAAGATAGGTACATTGTAAATTTACTTGGCGTCTCACCAACTAGGTGACAAAGTAGCGTTAAATCACCATTCAAGACTCAAGCCACCACTGCACTGCCGTCTGTTGGACTGCAGAGAGATAGTAATTTTTCAATCTGCTATGTTACTGACTGGGAATGTGATGTAATCAATGTGATAAGCATGAGTTCTGGGACGCGGCTTGGCTGGTATAAACACAAGCATTGACTAAGTGGCCGCGATCAGCTCCGATGTGCTGCAGATGCATCTGCTGTTAAAAAATGAACCATCTATTCATCATATATCATCACGCAAAACTAAGAATTAGAATCAGTGTAATGTGACGATCAAATATAGGTGCGGGTGGGTGGTAGGCGGATAATTTGAAGTTTGAGCTCATCCACGCATCTTTACACTACAGTGACCTGGGTCGCCAGTAGCAAACATGGAGCGCTGCTGGACAAACTAAGTAATTACACCATTTAGAAGCATTTCATCGGCATAATGGCGACACTCATCGTTTACTCAGGGCTATATCTATAGGTTCTATAAAAATAAAAACTGTTCATATCAGCAGCATATAGGCCAATACCGATATATCTGCGACAGGCTCATGTCAGCCAATAAAATCTGCAAAATGATATATCGGTCGGTCTCTAATATAATTTTCAAATCTCAGCTAAATGTATCTTGCTTTGAAGGCATTTAGATATTTTTACTGAAAATTACAAAAATACATACTAAGGCTGGCCACACATTTTAAGGCCGATTATAAGCCGATTTGCACCCCTGAACGATCAGGGGGTGTGGCCTAATTCGCAGTTTGTTGCAAACGACTTTTTGTCCAAAACATCCTCTATTGTTTGGTGTCATTGCAATTATTTAACTGCTCCCAATCAAGACAGAGCATCCCTGAACTCAATTCAGAAATATCAAACATGTTTGATATTTACACCTCTTGATCGGGCGGCCTCTGATGTGATAGCCAATGAGAGCGAGCAAGCGTCACCTACCAGATGTTGTGTGCTTCTATAGCTGAAAATTGTCTTCCACAAACATGCCACGAAAGCAGAGTACTGAGAAAGAACATCACCCATATTGTTTTCTATACTTAGTTTTTCACAGTGAAATAAAACGCATGCAAGGAGAGCTAGCTGACAATGTCAATTGTTCTCCATTTGTTTTTCTTCTCTAGTCACGTTTGATCTTGCGAGTCTCCGTGAGATCTCGTGTCACTGTGAAATCGTTCCTACAGTCAACAAGTGTGTGGTTTCGCGGTCTGGTCAAATTGTCTAGTGGTAAGGCTAAACAGTTGAAACTATCTTCATGTCTGTGATCTCCCATGGTTTTATATTGGTTAAGATTTGAAAACGGTCTAGTGTGGCCAGCCTAAGATAAATTTTGGCAGTTTTACGATTGATCGATTGATTTATTTACTTTCAATTTTATGATTTCAAGGCATGATCTTTTTGACTAAACACTGTCTATTGTTCATACCTTCAATCTGCAATATGCTTATTCGTTGTCTTGATTGATTTGCATGATTGGTCCCATAGAGTGGCAAGTCTAATTGCAGTTTAATTAGTTTCATTTAGATCATGCAATAGGAACATACTTGATTGATTGGCTTATACCTAATAATTAAATTTTCCATCCTCAGTTCTGCTAGCACTGGTGTATAAGTTACATAAACGAATTGCAAAATTTAAAAGGAAATATTACCTTCTATCTTCAAATGAGAGAACTAATATTAGTTTTGTGATGCAGTGAGGAACAATCAAGGCAGTTACTCACTATAATGTATTTGGGGTTGTAATACATTTTATATTGGGTCAGTGAGTCTTCAAGTGCAAAGTCACTGTAGGATTTACCATATGGCATATTCAGCATTTGTGCATTAACCGTTCTTAAAGAATCAATGGGCTATTATAACAAGTAAGCCTTCCTGGAAAGTCCCTTTGTCATGGGGTGCCCTTAACAATGCCAAACTCTACCTCCCTCTTCCCTGGATAAAATCCATTTAATTGTGAAATCAAGCATGCTTTTGTTTGATATGCTTAATTAAATCAACACACCAATTCAAACTATTAAATAAATTTTTTTAAATATCATGTTATCCAAAACTCTTGGAGTTTTATGATGCATGACTTAAGGGTAGAACAATCAAATTCATTTCAAATCAACTTGGCAGTGCATTGCTTCCCAAAGCATGACAATTTTATTTAGTGGAAGAAAAGTCCAAAAAGGTCTTTTTCTGGTAGAAGTTTTGAGTCCCATTGAGTGTCTAAGTCTCATTTTAAGAGCATTACTCAGTGGTAACTCTCCTGCCTTGAGCACCGGTGCCCATCTGGCTGGCCAGGAGCCAGTATGCCCTCTTCCAGGAATGCGATTGGCCGTCTGCAGGGCTCCCCTTCCCCCGGTTGTGTCGTGCTGAGTCCAGATGGACTCGGCCAAGTTCCCAGCCGTGGCCTGCAGCCCATGACGCTGGCCTTTATTGAACAGGGGTCAGTCTCTATCGGTAATCTCCAGGAGGCAGCGGTTGGTGGGACTGTCCGGCTCCAGACTGGGGGCATGGGTGTCTGTGTGTGTGTGTGTGTGTGTGTGTTTGTGTCTGTGCATGTATTACTGAGTGTATGCATAGAACTTATAGATAGAAACCCTCTTGTATCAATGGTCAGCGAGTCTCAGGCCAAGGTCAAAGTAGTGACCCGTTTTCTGATCGGCAGATTGTCAGACATTCATCATTCGACCCCCTGACACCCACTGCTCATAACCTTTGACCTCTTAGCACTTATCTTCTATAAGCGCTATGGGTGAAGCGCCTTAACCAGCCAACACCTTAATGGCTTTGTTCATGCTCATAATTCATGCAGGAAGTGCGGTTGGCAGGGGATTGAGTCTGTGTGTTTGTTGGGGGGGGTGTGAGAGCAGCTTTTAGGCAGTAATCTTTACTTACATTGAAAGTGTTGTGACAGGTAAGATTTACTGAGTGTATTGCAGGACTGGCCTGTCTGCAAGCTGACACCATTGACACTGAATTATGACTACTGAAAACATTCAAATGAACAAAAATGAAAGAGAAATGAGAAAATATTGTGTACGTGTTAAACATTTTATCAAATGATGAAGAAAGCTTAATATTATATTATATTATATTATATAATGTCTACATTTGGCTTACATATAAGCCATATAATTTTTAAATGTATTTATAAGACCTTAATTTGTGTTATGTATTTATTTATTTAAACATATACTGTATTATTTATATATTATATTATACATTTATTATAGATATTTAATATCAATAATTTATACTTTTTGCATAGAAGAATTGCCGACATTCAATTAATTCAATTAATTCATTCATGTGTGTTTGTTTATTTATTTAAACATATATTCTAATATATTTCATATAAATAATAAATTTTTTTGGGGTGTACAATCATATTTTTGACATTGTATATATTTTGTCTGTATGAATTAAATTCCTTCATTTTTGAAGTCCTAGAACATTGCATGTGAAAAAGCATGTAGAAAATGTTTTCAAAAGAGGTGTGTGTACTTTTTTTTTTTTTTTTATCAATTATGGTGACTGTTAATTCCTCAAATGATGTTGACGAGTTATAACCAGGCATACATAGTAAATAAACAGCAGTATCAGCTGTTCATGCTTAGTGAAATTCCCCTCGTTCTGTACTTTCCAGACCGGATGATGTCTCGCTTCGATATCCAGACTGTATCCGTGTTCCTTTGGCTGATGAAGACAAATATTCATTGTGTGTAAGGGACTTAGGGATGAAATGCTCATATCTTAGCTGTGCCACCAGGGTACATTTTAGCTCAAATAAGCCTGAATCACAGATGCTAGCCCTTTTGCTGTGGGAAACCCCATCTCAAAGGAGCTCATCAATATGTTGGAAGCTGTCGCAATAACTGCATTGTCCTTGTGGGTGCTCATAGACAATGGACTCAAGGGTAATTTTAGGCTAGCACTTTAACTCCTGCTGAGCTGACTTTCCAGTCCCAGGTCATGGGTTTTGTAATGTGCCCAAATGTTCAATGCTGCTGTCTGAGTTCAGATGAGTTACATCTATATTATTAGAACCACAGGGTGGATGTTTCGCTTTTAGTCCCTGCTGGTAGATGCTACTGAATCATCCGCCTGCTAAATGCATCTTATCCATTGACAGCCATTCAAAAATATGAGTGTATTCTATTTAGATTAACTGTTTAACATCCAAATCACAGATATTTTTATATCTAATAATCGATTAAGTCCAGTGTCCAATTTATTTTTGTATGTATATTATTCTCTTTCTGCTCCCATTTCCCATCATAGATCAGGATAGTCAATAAGGGCTTGAAGCTGTTTGTGTTTTTGTGTTGCCATCAGTCTCTCTCTGTCTCTTTTAGAAACCCAAGGTATGGAGGAGTGTGGACAGCAGCTGAAAAGAATCCTTGATTCTCCCAGTGTTCCTCAGGCTAACCACCAGCTCCTGGTTCATCTGACCCGACACCTAAGTAAGGTGGCCCAAAGTGGGGGAGCAGCTCAGGCAAGCCCCAGGCTTCTGGCTCTGGCCTACAGCGAGGCCATCTTCAAAAACAACCACTTCAGGTACTGTAAATAACTTGTTGTCAGCTGAAATCTACAGTCTTCAAGCTATATTACAATTTAAAGGTTGGGGCCAGAAAGATTTTTAAGGTTTTATAAAGTCTTTTTAAAGTCTTTTATACTTACCAAGCCTGCATTTATTTGATCAAAAATGCAGTAAAACAGTAATATTGTGAAATAGTACAACAAATTAAAAGAACTGTTTTCTATTTTAATATTTTTTTTAAATCTAATTTATTCCTGTGATGTCAAAACTGAATTTTCAGCAGCCATAAATCCAGTCTTCAGTCTTCAGTGTTACATGACATATTATAATCAATGTTGAAACAGGCTTTTTTGTGGAAACTGTGAAACATTTTTTAAGGACTCTATGGTGAATAGAACGCTCAAAACAACAGCATTTATATGAATTAGGAGTCTTTTGAAACAGGATATATGTCTTTTGTCAGTTTTTGAATACATTTAATTTATCCTTGCTGAAAAAAATAATGGTAGTGTACACAAATTTTTTTCAAAGTTGTAAATAAAAAGATTCTTGAAGTACATTTTACAAGAAAATACTATTTCAGTCTTTCTACTTAAAAATCGTGTTTCATTCAATGTGTTACTTGACATTTCTTTGGTAATTATTTGTGAATGAAAACTGTATCAATATAAATAATTTTTTTAGTGTGTATGCAGAATAAGAGGCTAAGATAACTTAATTGTGGCAAATTATGTAACAAAATAAACAACTATAATTTGGGCTTTAGCCAAAAGTCATTATCTTTCTTGACTGGCTGCATCACAATAAAAAAAAATGTTTGAGACTGGAAATTATATACATATATTATCATGTTCAATCTTGTGGTTGCTCTTGCGGAAAAAAACAGTTAAATACAAAGGACTGACGGCGTACACATGCTCACATTCATACTTGCATGTGCATGCATGTTCTTTGTTTCAGCAGAAAACTCAGCTGAACATATGTCGAAGCCTATCTTTATTCCCCTAGTTTAATTAAAGTGGAGCAGAAAGAGATGAGGGAGCTGTTATTCCTGATCTGTCCCTCAGCCCACTGTAAGACAACCCTTAATGGCTGCAGCTCCAGTGCAATCTCCTGAGAGGAACAGCACATAACATACAACAGATGGGAATGCTTATTAAAATGTGTTGCACTGTTACAATCCCTTGTACTTGCCATTTGAAGAGTACCAGGAGTGAATGTTGATAACTCACTATTTATGTAACCTGACTGTTATTATGTACCAGACCTCTGTATCAGACTATAGTACATGATCATACTATTGTTGCCCCTTTATTAACTATGGAACTATTATTTATTTATTTATTTATTACAAATTCTGGTTAAATGGATCATTATTGTGATCCCTGTGGTTCTTGACTGTGGAAAAGAGGTTGTAGAGGCACCTCGTAGTTACTCACAAATGAATAATAATCAGGCATATTTCTTGAGCATGAAATCAGCGTATCAAAACAATTTCTGAAGGATTGTGTGATACTGAACACTGGAATAATGTCTTCTGAAAATTCAGCTTTGCAATTACAGGAATAAATTACATTTTAAAACAAAGAAATAATATCCAAATAAAATGTACCATAGTACTTTTTGGCTAGTTTGGCATTTTTTTGATTTATATCTCATCACAGTTAAATAGATGGTGAC
>SCHK01326454.1:0-11942 GCA_004124795.1 Poropuntius huangchuchieni
CTATTTTAATGATGTTCTTACTACCTTTCTGGGCCTTGAACATGGTAGTTTCATTGCTGTCTCTGCAGGGTCAGAAAGATCTCGGATTTTTAATCAAAAATTACCTTCATTTATGTTCCAAAGATGATCGAATTCTTGCCGGTTTGAAACAAGATTAGGGTGAGTAATTAATTTTCATTTTTAGGTAAACTTTCCCTATACGTTAACTAAAGCTATGCTGTCTTTTTGACACATTTGAAGTTTCTTGAAGAATTAAAAAATTTAATAAATTAGACGATTTCCAAGATCATCGCAATCAAGCAACAGAAATGTGTTTCCTTAGGCTGCCATCTCTACTCCATAAACACACATCATGGAGTGGAGCTCAGAATCGTTGCGGCGATAAGAAACAAGCTCCTCCTGATCACCAGGAAACAGTCACGCCTCGATTGCCTCAGCTCTATCGCTACAGTCACAGGGACTACTGACTCACCTGTGGAAGAGTTCCAGTACATACGGGTACGAGACGGATTCAGCATTGAAGTTAACTGCATTTTAATGTCACTTTTTTATAGGAACGGTTCTCACAGACAAATGTTTCAAAAGCTCTCAACAGCTTGAATGTTTGCTGTCTCCTTTCTTAGGAGATCTGCTTATGTGACTCACCGGTGGTCATGGCCCTGGTTGATGGCCCAACAGGAGAGAATGATCACATGATCTGTGTGGCCTACAGACATCAGTTTGACTTGATCAATGAGAGTACAGGAGACGCTTACAGACTACACCATGTAGACTCCAACCGGGTGAGAAACAGCCACTTGAATACAAACATACACTACCATTTGTGGTCAGTAAGATTATTCTTTTTTATATGAAATATATATATTTCTACTTAGTGAAGTGACAGCAAAAGATATTTATAATGTTACAAAAGATTTCCCTCAAATATCTGGTTATTTGAACTATTCATCAAAAAATCCAGAAAAAAATTTATCAGTTTTCACAAAAATATCAAGCAGCTCAACTGTTTTCACCTCTGATATTAGAAAGACATGTTTCTTGAGCAGCAAATCAGCATATAAAATTACTTCTGAAGGTTCATGTGACAGTGACAACTGAAAATTCAGCTTTGCTATCAGGAATAAATTGCATTTTAAAATATATTTATTTATTTAACTCTTCCCAATATTACTGTTACTGTATTTTGACAAAATAAATGCAGCTTTGAGCAGCATAAGAAACGTCTTTTTAAAAAAAAATCTTACTGAGCCAAACTTTTGAACGGCAGTTTACACATTTATTTACACAATATAACACGATCCGGATATCCTCCCCTTCCTTTTATCAGTTCTATACACCAAACTGTCAGTTTTTGATTGTTTCTTTTCTCCAGGTGAACTTTGTTGCTGCCATAGATGTGTATGAAGATGGAGAGGCTGGACTTCTTCTTTGCTATAACAGTTAGTGTCTATTACAGTGTCACTGATTGCATCTGTGTAGTCAAATTCTCTAAAACTGGACTTTTTTTGACAGATATCTGCGTCTATAAGAAGGTGTGTCCGTTTAACGGAGCAACACCCATGATTCAACCCAATACTTCAGACTTCCATTTCAGCTGGAACCAAATGCCCAACGCTATTGGTCAGTACCTTTAGGATCTTGAATATTCTTTGTTCGTACTAATTTTTCAACAGTTCAACAATCGTTTTGCATTTGCATTAGTGGAATTAATTGAGATGTCTCTATTCTGTCACTTCCTGTGTCACAGTGTGTGCATTCCCATATATCCTTGCATTCACCACTGACTCCATAGAGATTCGACTAGTCGTTAACGGCAACCTAGTATATACAGCTGTCGTTCCAGAATTGCAACTGACTGCGTCCAGAGTAAGTGTTCTAGCCATAAGGTTCTACCTATGAAGACTATTATATAGCTATGTATTTATCTGGTGTAAATTACATTTTTATTGTATAGTCTGAGACCATATTTTAAATCTTTTATAATACTACTACACTCTTTTTACTTTTATAAGTGTTTTTTAAGACTTTTTAATCTATAAGACTGCATTTATTTGATCAAAAATACACTAAAAACAGTAATATTATTATAATTTACAATAACTGTTTTATATTTAAATATATTTTAAATTTGAATTGACTGTCAGTGCCGATAGCCGTGAGAGCAGTGCGCTGTTATGGGCGTCCCAAGTTCAAATCCCGACTCAAGGGCAAAAAAATAAAGGCAAAAATGCCAAAAAATAAATCTTAAAAATATAATTGATTCCTGTAATGGCAAATGTATTCTTATCAATTTTGAAAAAAAAAAAATTCAAGATTTTTTGATGAATATTAAGTTCAAAAGAACAGCATTTATTTGAAATTTATTTTAAAAAAATATTTTTTTTTTTTGCAACAATGTAAAAGTTCTGTTACTTTTGATCACTTTAATGCATCTTTTCTGAAAAAAAAAAATTGATTTATTTAAAAAAAAAATCTCACTAACCTAAAAAAATAAAAATAAAAAAAAATTACACAGATTTAACACATGGAAAATTTATTAACAACAGCAGAAAACGTATTGATGACTGGGTTGTCTCTTTTATAAGATGCATTCTTCTGTATGACAATAAATTATGCAAATCCTTTCCAAACATTTATCAGTCATTTCGCATTTCTTACTATTTTTATCTTGCTATTTCTTCATCTCTTTTCTTTGTAGTCTGATATCTATTTCATCTCGTCAGCACCTATAAACTCTGCCTCCAACTGTAGCTCCAGAGACACTAGTTCCCAGAGTTCCCCTCAGACTCCCACCGGCTACGAGATGCCTGTCTTCCCTTCGCCGCTTGGAGATGGTAGGCTTCTGCTCTTAATGGAACAATTAAACTGAATTCCCATGCTATTGAACTTAATATAGAGGTTAAACATGGGTATTTGCGTTCAGGATTTGACAGTGTGTGATATTAGGCAAACCTGCCTATTGCCCCCAAGTATAAGATATGTTGCATTTCTTCTGGTAGTGAGTTTTGTATGCAAGTCGTCAGTCTGTGTTTGTGTACTGTCTTACGATGCATTTGTCTTTTTATCTGTGCGTGGGTTGGGTTGATATATTGCTCTTTTCCATCCCTGGTCCAGATTGTATTCGGATCCCCTACGGCACCAAGCTATCCCTCTACATGTCTAAAGACTCTGAAGGTACTGCAGGCACTTCTGTTGCCTACATTTCCCATGCTGCCTTACTAATGCACGCTACCACGGAGACTCACCCTGTCTATTATTCAATTAACAGACGCATGCAGACGGTGTTGAGTGACATATGCAGCTAATATAATGTGTCCCTTCCTTCTTGCAGTCTCACAGAATGAATGGCAGAGACAGAGAAAAATGGTGGCATGAGGAGTCTTTAGGAAAAAAGATGAACAGGGGAGAGAACCTGACGTGAATGAGATAGAGAGGTGTAAGAGGAAATCGATAGACAGAGAGAGACAGATACATACAGAGACAGACAGAGACGGCTGAACAGACGCTTTAGGGAAATGGGACACATTTGCTGCAGCATGAGTTACAGATCACTGTGTCACCATGGATACTTTTGTCAGAGCCCCTCTTCATACATACACATACACACACACACACACACAGTCTGGATGGCCCTCCAGAGCTTAGCACCTTTGTCTACACACAAGGCCTAAAGAGGGCCGTCAAGGGGCTGTGACAAAATCCACATCCTGGTGTTTTTAAACATCCAGCCAACTGTCTGTGGCTGCCATTTTTGCACCATGGGAAATAGATGGATAACATACCATTACTCATCTCAACATAATGTTCACTATACAACAAGATTGTGTTGTACACAGATTTGTAACATTTTACTAAAAGGTTCAATTTGTTAACATTAGTTAATGCATTTGGTATCATGAACTAAAAATCAACAGTGCTTTTTATTAAATTAAATTAACAGCATTTATTAATCTGTTCTTTCTACAAAACAAATGCCAACATTTCAAGCAGTATAAAATAACGTTAGTGTTCTTTCCCCACAAACATGTGGAAATGAATAATTATCAGTGTTATATTTATAAATTAACATTAACCTTGATTAATAAATGCTGTAAATGCATGATGCATTAGCTAAATCCAGCTAATTTCACCTTATTGTCAAGTGTTACCATTTCTTGTTGTATGTTTTTATTTCCTTTCAATCTGTATAAAACAAATTAGATTGTTATTATTTTACATATACTACCATTTGGGTAGTAAGATTATTTTGTTTTTGAAAAAAAAGAATTCTTTCATGCTTACCAAGGATGCATTTATTTGATCAAAAATTCAATGAAAACTTTTGTAATGTTGTGAAATGTTATTCATTGTTTTCTAATTGAATGTAAATGAATGTAATGTTAATTTTTAAGTGTTCATTGATGAATAGAAATGTCAAAAAAAGCTGAATTTTTTTAAAAATAGCAATTATTTAGAAATATCTTGTAACAATTTAAATCTTAACTTAGCCTTTACTTTCACTTTCGATCAATTTAATGCATCTTTGCCAAATAAAAGTATTAAAGGTACACTTTGTAACTTCTGGTGCTCAAATGCTTAATAAACAAAAGTGCATGTGTCATGCAGTAGAACACTGTGACCGGAGCTACCTCATTTTTTTTATGTATATGACGACGAGTCACGCAGGTACTGGGCTACTCCTCAGCAGTTGCCAAATAGTTAGTTATTATAGTCATACCATAATGATCAGGATAAGAAAAACACGCTTTGAAAGACAGATTCATAATATAATTGCACATTTTGTATTCTGAACAAAAAGAGTTACATAGTGTACCTTTACTTTCTTACTGAGCCAAATTTAAATGGTAGTGTGTGTGTGTGTGTGTGTGCGTATACAGACACACACACACACACAATACAATGTGTGAATGTATATATTTCTTTCCTAAGTTGCTGTCCCATGGTACAAAGATGACTTTGGAATACTTTCAGTGTATTCCAGACACACGCATGGATTTATAACAAAATAGGCCTGTGTTTGATTATGACTCTCTAATTATTCTAAATTAACTTAAAGGGGAAGCATTCGTCCTTGCCTGGAAATCTGTGTATGCTGTTGGATACTGTCATGTCTCTAACCAGATGCTTGCTCTTTTATCTAACATGGCTACAGTTTTCAAAATTCTTGTTTGCTACTAAAATATGTGAATTATTTGCTCTGAATCACCATGCCTGTGTAGTTTATTAACCAAAAATGCCAATACTGGTCCACAGTATGCACATATATATTTTATTGTTTTTTGGGGTGTTTTATTGAGACACCGGTGGGATGACACTTTCAGTTGATATATAACCCCATTTTGGTCCAGTGGCCTAGCAATTTCCATAATTTCCTGCTCTCACTCTGCCCAAAATGACCAAAAACTGATTTTTTTAACATAGGCAGTCAGTCAGCACTGATTAAGTGGCTTCCCCTCTGCCCCTTCCCATGTGGTTGCCCTAGTTTCTGAGGAACGGGTATTAAACTATCTATTCAGCATTCTTTTATCTACATGATGTCAAGTCACTGTTTTACAAGACTGAGTCAAGAGACAAGCAGATAGAAAACATGAGATTAAACCGTGATAAATTTGTGGTGCTGTACATTTACCATAAGGCCTGTACTGTAAAAACATCATGTTCATGCACTAAGCAAAGAGTAATAAAAGTTCATTTTCTGTGGACACCACTAAGACAAAAATGGTTAACAACCCAACCAATCAGACTGTTCTGGTTGTGGACCATCATATTTCCCAAAAATCCCATTCCTGTTCCAATTTATTGGGCTTTATTTGGGTTGAACTTACTGTTTTACCTAATTTGGCTTTTCGACAGTTGACAAATGTAAATACATGTGAGATTAGGCTCAGTGCACCCAAAAAGCAACTGTCAGTCTATGAACTGGAGTCATCAGATCAAGTCTGAGTTGAGTCACAAGTAATTGCAATGAAGTCTAAAAACAGACTCCAGTCTGACTCGAGTCCAAGTCACGAGTCTGAAGCCCACACTTTGTAGAGGGAAAAATATGCTATGAAGACAGACATGGTCTAACCAGACGTGATGTGATAAGTTTCCTGATCCAAGAAATTTGTCTGTCTGAACATGAAAAAGCAGTGTAACACAGTCAAAGACAATCAGAACATAGCTGATGTTCAATTTTGGAACACATTGGCCCGGACTACACAACACTGTGACACAAAAACAGAAATCAAATGATTAGATAACGCAAGTTAACATGGCCGAGGTGGGTACCAATGTTGCAATACTTATGGGTGTTGTATATATGAAAAAGTAAAGTAGAGTAGGGTATTATATAACTACTTACACTACCAATCAATGGTTTGGGGTCAGAATGTGTTTTTTTTGTTTTTTTTTAAGAAATTAGTTCTTGCATTCAGCAAGGATGCATTTAATTGATCAAAAAGTTAAAGTAAAAATATTTAGAATTTGCTATTTTAAATGGTAGTTTGGATAAGATTTTCATTTCAAATGAATGCTGTTCTTTTCAGCTGTATTCTTTTTTAAGAATACTGAACAAAAAATGTATCACAGTTTCCACAAAAATATTAAGCAGCAAAACTATTTTCAACATCATCATAAAAAAGGAGAAGTAGTTAAAGAAATGTTTCTTGAGCACCAAATCAGCATATTACAATGATTTCTAAGGGGTCAAGCAACACTGAAGAGTAATGGCTGCTAGAAATTTAGCTTTGACGTCACAGGAATAAACTCAATTTCAAAATATATTCAAATGAAAGAGTTTTTTTTTTTTTTTAAGTTGTAATAATATTTCTTAATATTGCTAGCTGTTTTTAAATGCAGCCTTGGTTAGCATAAAGAAATTACCAACTCAAACATATTTAAAAAAAAAAATAATAATAATAATAATTACTGACCCTAAACTTCTGAATGGTAGTGTGTATATGTTTACTAATAGATTGTTGCATCATAATTATATTAAACTGTTTTAGTTATTTCACAAATGCACACTTAATGTAGGCTTTCCTGTGGGTAGGTACAACAGTTTTTTTCATTTGAGCTAATTAGTCTAATTACAGTATCGTGGATCCAGCAGTGACGTTGTGTGTGAGTGCATTTCTATATGTGTGTTTTAACCTTATTCTGTGAAGATTAGATATTAATGTACCTAGTAGCAGTTCTGCACCTAGACAAACTATTAACTGTGTAGCAGTTGTACCATTTATTCTAAAATCTCATTTGTTAGTTCTCTCTCTTCTTTTTTGCCCCTTTCCAACCATCCCTTTCTTTCTTCAAGGTGAAGCTCCCTCAAAACACATCTATAAGATCCCACTGAGCAACCTAGTTGGACGGAGCATAGAGAGGCCCCTAAAGTCTCCGTTGGTCAATAAAGTGCTCACGGCACCTGCCCCCAGTGTGATCAGCCCCGCTCCCATGATCGCAAGCACAACCTCCCTCTCGCTGTCTCGCATGGAGATCAAAGAGATCGCCAGCCGGACACGGAAAGAACTGCTGGGTGAGTGTCTCTGTATTTGTGCGCTCTTGAACCGAAAGCTATCATTACGTTTGTGCGGCGCAGCGGGAAGCTGGCAAGAAATGTACCAAAAGAAATTAGCCACAGCATAAGTGCTGCTGGAGACGTGTTTTTAGGGTTGGACATTAGTGCTCCAAGTGGTGCAGCTCAGTACCATTTATTATTAACCTTTCAATTGTGGGTGATAAAAAAAAAAAAACTACTACGATACTTGCATACTTGATCTGTTGTAGTGCTTGTTCTACAGTCAAACTGAGATGAGACAGACATTTTTTATTATGAAGTGTTAGAGTGAGACATCCTGATCACACATTAGATAAGCTGCTTGAATTACTAGACTGCCACACTTCACACCCTACATACACAGACACACATAGACGCAAGAATGGCTGAGTGGACTATTGGAAGCGCTATTGCACATCCTGGAGGTGCAATTTAATGTCATTTTATCATTTCGGCTGACTATGTTGAATCATGATCGGTATTGTATGAATTTGTGTGTGTCTGAGTTTGTCTCCGTCCTCTGTACCTGTTGTAGGTTTGACTGAGGAACCCAGCAGTAAGGCGGATGGTAACTCAGTGAAACAGAGAAGAATGAGCAAGAAGACCAAGGAGGAAGAACAGAGGAGAACAGCAGAGATAAGCACCACTGAGCAGTAAGTGTGTCTTTTTGTGTGTGTGTGTGTGTGTGTGTGTTTTAGTAGGGCTGGGCAATACATATTGAATATTCATGATAAATTCACAAAGTTGGTAAGTTTGGTTCATTTTCATAAATCAGTTATTTTCATAAATTGTTTCAATTAATTGGTTCAAAACTCTAATTCAATTATTTTTTACAAGTTTTAATTATTATTATTATTTTTTTTTTTTTTTTTTTTTTTTTTAAATCTTCTTAGTCCATTTAGTTAGTCCTTAGTCCAGTTAGCTAATAATTTCAAGACTTTTACTGTTTTTTACAGTTACTGAAAGAAGAAAAAGGATATAGACATACACTATATACAAAAGGTTTAGGGACATTATTTGATTACAAATACAGTAATTAAAATATATTTTAAAATGTACTTTATTTCATGTGATGGCATTACTCCAGTCTTTAGTGTCACATGATCCTTCAGAAATCATTCTAATATGCTAATTTGGTGCTTAAGAAACATATTTTAATTATTATTAATGTTAAAACTGTGATACATTTCAGCATTCTTTGATGAATAGAAAGTTCAAAAGAACAGCTTTAATGTAAAAATAATACATTTAAATAAAATGTATTTTAAATTGAAAGTAAGTAGTAATTGTATATTATTTAATCATAATTTATAATTGTATAATAACATTTTAAATGCTTTTACTGTTCTGTTTGATCAATTCAGTGTGTCCTTTCTCAATAAAAAGCTATTTCTTAAAAAAAAAAAAAAACACACAGACTTTTGAACAGCAGTGTTTTAAGTAGACTGAAAATATCAAGCTATAATTTTTAAAGCTACGTGTTGCCCAGTCCTAGCGAGTGAAAAGTTATTTCTGCATGTTAGACACAAGTATACCAGTGATGTATACTGACTATAAGATATCTCCAATCAGAGTGGGAATGGAGTCTGTAGATGGAGAAACTGATGTCCATCGGCTTTGCTCATCTGGCTCTGAGGTGGAGCCACGAGATGATAGCCCACCCACGGCCAGCCCTTTTACCTTCTCCACATCTTTTGAGGAGGATATTCTGGACCTTAAGTGATGACAATCACAGTCTGTGGATCAAAGTGCACCTCTCACCTTACACATCCTACTACCTTTTACTTTATATCATTTTTGTTTACCATGTTACGTTGAATTTTGTGTTTTCCTCAGTCTGCCCACTCATCTGTGTGCGCAATTGAATCCCCAGAGCTTTAAACTTGGAGTTTACAGTGTGGTGATGTCAAAATTTACTCCTGGTGGATGTATGCATGTGTGTGTGTATGATTCTGTGTTTACTGTATAAGAAAGATAGAAATACAACTAGAAAATTCAGATTCTCAGCTATTATTTCAGAATTCTGTTTAAAGAAAAAAGAAAAACTGACCAAAAATGTTAAACCCCCCCTAGAATCTGAGTTAGTCATGGTTTGATTTAGTTTCTATGATTGATGAGACACATTCTCCATCAGCTTTTGGACAAATTTGTAGCTTTGTAGCAGACTTGTAGCCATATGAACGGAAATAAGAAATTAAAAAAAAAAAAATGGCTTGAAAGGTTTGAGCCACAATTTAAGGTCAAGGCAAATATTACTTTTCACTCCAAGACCTGAATGTAATAAGATTGACACTCCTAAAAAACAATGAAACATTTTTTAACTCCTTATTTTGTGTTTTTAAATGTTTTCTATGTTTGTGATTTGTACATTGTGTGATTATTTCAAAGTTGTAAAAAACTCTATATGCATCTCGGACCAGATGCAGATGAACATACAAATGTAAACATACATATATAAATATAAATATATATACCTTTCTAGTTCTATTGTACTATGGAGAAATAAAACTCACTTCTTGTGTATATCAATGTTATGGTCTAACCTGCCTTCACCCTCACCATGCTTTTAAACCCTGACATGCAAACCCTCTGCAGAAAGGGCAGGAGTCTCCCACAAGTGCCATTTTCTACTGCAGCCGTCAACCAATAGCGCCCTCTATCAGACTGACCATGGATTGCATATGCGTTGAGGCAGGAGCAAACAAAAACCATTACAGAACACAGATTGGTCACTACATCTGGTAAATGTGCAGCTGTTTACTATGCTAACAGTATGAGCTTTGATCCATGAACATCCACATTTACAGGCGCACACAGTCAAACGAAGTCTTTAAGTGCTGTTGCTTCTTGAAAAGGGCTCTGGATCACCTGCATGCCTCCCTTCAAACCCACTATATAATAAAAGAGATTTGATGTATTAATGGTTTAGAATTAGGATGTATTATCTTTATTCTTCTCATGGATTTGGTACAAATTTAAAAAATAAAAAAAATAATAAAAAAAAAACCTCTAGGAATTAAAGCCAGGGTTACTTAGATTATATCTCTGACTCTGGGTTATACAGTCAGAAAAAAAATCTTCACCAATATCTTTGTCTTGTTTTCTAGTAGAATCCAAACATCTTAAAACAAGATGAATTTATGTAAGAAGCAAAGCGATATACACACACACACAAACACATATATATATATACACACACTCTAATTTTCTTTTACTAATATATATTCTTAACTGGAAAACAACACAAAAATACAGTATAAAGATTTTTNTTTTCTTTTACTAATATATATTCTTAACTGGATATTTTAACTGGAAAACAACACAAAAATACAGTATAAAGATTTTTTGCTGTGTAATAAGAGAATGAGAATATTGATTCTGCTGTTTACAGTTCAATCTCAGAGATGATAAAAGAATGTCATCAAAGTGACACCAGAACACAAGAGCCTCAGGAACAGCACAAGAGGAGGTGTAAGTATTAAACTGCTTAGCTGAATGCATGACCCCCCACTCTCAACTTTTCTCCATCTGAATGTGAACCATTTAACACTAGTAGCAGACTGGACTAAAAAGGGAAAACTTGGGAATATTTTTGTAAATGAAGAATTTTACATATTATTTATTTGCTATTTTGTTGTCTTTGAAGGGAATGGGTGAGCCAGAGACTGATGGAATATATATTTTCAGTTTTTTTTTTCCTTTGGCATATTGTCCGTTGTCTTCTCCCTCCTTCTGTTCACTCCCCTAACTGTTTTCGCAGTGGTTTTGTATCTATATCGATATTAACTGTTTAGACTGTTGCAGAAACTCTGTGATATCAGAAATTAAACAAAAATGAATAAAAAAAAACACCAAGTGTCTTAAAATATTGTATTGCCATTGTTTTTAATGCCAAGTACTACTTCTAAATGTTAGTGTTTCAGATGTGGCCTCAAAAATATTACTATTATTATTATAGCATTTATTTGAAAAAGTGCTGTAGCCCACTGCTGTAGTTATTGTTCATTGATATGAAATAAATATTTATGAAATTTGACCATGTAGTTTGTGTTTTAACGAGTGTAAGTAGACTACTCACATGCTTGAACATTTATAACATATATTGATATCTATGATTATTAACTAGAGTTGTGTGGTCTCCCAGTGTTTAAGGGTTTTTCGAGTCGGCAAACTGCTGTCAACATGAAAGGACAGTGATGTTTTGTAATGACCTATAGGTGGTAGTGTTGAATCAAAATGTTCAGCTCATTCAGCAATTTAGTCAACATAAGACGTTAGATAAAAGTATATCGTAACCAGTGGCGGCTCGTGGGTTTTAAAATAGAGGAGGCACGCGAATTGTGTTGGTCTTAGGATCCCTGCCGATTATTATTATTATTTGCCTAACCACTTAAAAATGGCTTTTTGG
>SCHK01326463.1:248-10406 GCA_004124795.1 Poropuntius huangchuchieni
AATTATCTCAGAATTATCTCAAAATTGTACAAAAAAAATAATCAGAATTGTGTGATGTGATAACTCAGATTTGCAAGAAAAAAATTGTGAATTGTGAAATAAAAGGTTGCTTTTACTTTTTTTTAGCCTTTAAGCTTCTATAGTTTAATTAAAAAAATATATATATAAAATTAAATCTTACTAACACCAAACTTTTGAAGGGTATACTGTATATACCCTTGGAAAGGTTTTATGAGATATCAGTTACATTGGATTTGCAGTTATTCTATTAAACTAAATCTAGTTATCTAGACTTCACCGGATCCAGCAGTGTCCTTTCAGCATAAGAATGCGTCCAGGTAAGACAGACAAAGAGTCAGTGAAAGCAGCGTCTGTCGTGTACGTGAAAGATCATTAAATCACGGGCCTCTGGCGCTCGCTGGACTCTAAAGTACACAGTAATGACACCTGAAAGAGATGATATACACTCTCTACCTCTGTTTACCTTCCAGCCATTAGATGAATCACACTTGGCTCTTGCTCATGAGCTTGCGTAACAGCAATCGTAATAATGATTGCGACGAGAGTCTCTGGTGTTATTACCCAATAGATCTCTCTCAGACGGCTGCGTTTGAACACGGCCCATCCTGAGAGATCTATAGCAACCCCAGAGAGCCAGTACAAATTTTTCACTCGATGCTCACGGACTGAAGGCATTACTATTGATTACATTACAATTTGTGGAAAGCGATGGAAAAACCCCAGGGACATCTGGGACTGTTGCTGGGGATACCTGGAAAGGTTTGACTCGAAATGGGACAAAGTCATTTATGTTTCACCCACCCTAATGTGGCATTATGAGGAAACTCTTCCACAAGACCCGTGTTTGTTCTAGATTTTTAGAAACATCTGTGAAAGATGTGACTCTCCGTCACAATACAACATATTTCAAAAAGTTTAAGATTACCAATAGAACTGCTCTTTTCTTACAAATGATCAATAAATTCAGTAAAGAAAAAAAGTTTTAAAGATGTACATGAATTTGAATATTCTTATTTATATTTGGTAGAAGAGTTTCTTTCTTAATCAGATTTGGAGAAACGTAGCATTCCATCACTTGCTCACCAGTGGATCCTCTGGAGTGAATGGGTACCGTCAGAATGAGAGTCCAAACAGCTGATAAAAACACTTTTATTCACTGCTTCAGGCCAAAATACCAGTCTATAATCTAAATGACTGTGTCTTCCAGCCAAAAACTCCTGCATATTTGTTCCTACTGAACTCTTTTGGACTGTAAACAGCGCTTGATCTCAGCATATTTCTGTCCTGATTCAGAGGAGATGACTTTCTCACGTAAGAAAGCAACATTGCCTTTATGACTAGAGGATTCATATTTTAGCTGCAAGCAAAGGCAACAGTTAACTGATGGACTGGAGTGGTGTGGATTGTTGTGATGTTTTTATCAGCTGTTTAGACTCTCATTCTGACGGCACCCATTCACTGCAGAGGATCCATTGGTGAGCAAGTGATGTAATGCTACAGTACATTTCTCCAAATCTGTTCTCATGAAGAAACAAACATCTACATCTGGATGGCCTGAGGGTGAAATTTGCATTTTTAGGTGAACTATTCCTTTAGTGACAGTTGCACTGGAGAAAATAAAACATGCTTTCCAGAATGATTTTGCATGATCAAAAGAGCATTTTTAACTAAAGTGGAAGCAAGAACATCTGTCTGTACAAAGAGTCACATGATAGTTGTTCATTTATTATTTACAAAATTCTAAAATGTATTTATTTTGTGTATTTTGTTTGTCTTTTTGTTTGTCTTGTCTTTAAACGGCAAAACACCATAAATCATAAATGTAGTGGAAACATCTGCATCGCCCTATGTTTTATTAATACACGCAAAAATAAAATAAATTACTAATAATAATATAAAAAAATCTGTATTTTTGTTTTCCACTAAAAAAGAAGACATTTTGTAAGATAAATCAATGCTATATATGATGTTAGAATAAACAAACAAGAATAATCTCTGAAATTAAATTATATACAATTTATGTCTTGTATATAGGAAAAAAATAATTCAAATTGTTTTTCAATGAACACTGTCATGGCTAAAGATGTTCACTATCCTTCACAAAATGTGCACAAAATAAATTGTAGAGTCAACGTTTACAACTACCAATGCCAAGAAAGAAAATCAAAGAAAATCCAGTTTCCCAATGGCGATGAAGACATTGTGGTGACGTTCATGTTCACTTATCTAATAAATATGATCATTGCTTGAAGGCAAAAGAAGCCACAACATGCACACTGACAGTAAATCACTGCTGTCATGCCTTCAAAGCTTCGCAATACTCTTCTTTAGGTTTTTACTTTTAAAGAAAGTCAGAAAGTACTTTTGCTGCCTCACAGAAGTCTCTTGTTATAGTTTACATTAAAGTTCCTTAGAGATGATGCCTACCACAGGGTTCAAGATCTGCGTTGGATCATGGTGTGGAGTGAACAGAACCAGTCAACAATCACAGAACAAGATATACAAACACAGCTGAGAACATCAGCCCACGTCGGAGCCAAATACCTGAGTTTAAGTGTTTAGTTACAAATAGTCAAGGTGTTGGCGCGTGTAAGCCTTGTTTGATTCATATCATCTTCAAAATCAAATTAAACAGAGTGGTTTTAGTTTTTATGTCGTTATATTGCTCTCTGGGCAGCTGCAACAAAGCAAAAGAAACAATAAAGCACTAATGAGGACGTCAAATGGAAGCCAAGCTAGATGCATTTACTCGCATGCCATTTCTGCAAAGCAATCAATCTGTTCCCTGCAAAACATCATAGAGTTCATAGAGTTCTCTCGCACAATGGATACAATATCATTTTCATGGCAGGTTTCATTCGGAGTGAATCTGAGGCCCGTGTATTGACTCCATCACTGACCTCTAATTCACCGTGGCTTTGATCTACGTTCATGATCAGAATAAAAAGCTCCCCTAAGTCTAGAGCTATTTTGACCTCCCAGATGAAAATGTTATTGCTCAGAGGTTGTTCTTTTCATAGGAGATGAGATGAGGTCGCAGTTGTTTCAACTTTTTTTTTCTCATCTCATCTCTGTATCTCGTAAAATTCATTTGGAGACAAAAACATAAACAAGCCAAATATTTACACAAATATAAATCTATATTCATCTAGCCTACTGTATATTTCAAGATCTACAAAAAAAAATGTACATGTTCTATGTTTCAAAATATATTTACTTAAATACTAAAATTACTTGAATTTCTACCACTTAAAAAATATAAATATATTTCCTTGCCCCTGAAATACATTTTGAAATATATTTTGGTATATGAAGGTTGAAATTATAGATGTTCTATTTAAAATATATACATTAAGCTTGTAAACAAATAGCTAGGCTAGGTATAGGCCTATTTTGACCAAAATGCCATATGGGGTCCAATATGTTTTTTCACCGACTTGCAAACTTGGGTTTGAAACAGTTCCACGTTTCCCACTCGTCATTATGAATTTATGTTGGCATTCAACTTGTAAATGCAATCTTTCCAACATGTTTACGAACCAAGAAACAAAGCCGTTTCTGCTGCTCGTCAGTATTCAGACCCCAAATGCGTCCTAGTATCCTTACCGCGACGTGACCGGTTTATTTATATTTATGCTCATCAACATTTTTAGGATCATATATATTACACATTTGTCACATTGCATTTAATCTGCTGCTCCTATGGAAAAGCAGATTACACTGAGTCCGAAATTTTCATGTGTGTTTTTCTGTTTTTTTCGTATTCGTCATACTTTACTATCAAAATGCATGCTACGGATGCGAAAATGCAGAAAATCGAACCTCTTTAGTCTTCATAAGTTAGCTTTGTGTCAAGAACTTTTTAATTGTTAAAAATCCCACTTCCCACCCAAAACATAAACCTGAACTTTGGAACGTTGCAATCGTCACAAAACAAGAAAGAACCAATGGCAAAGGACCCTTTTCACAAACTGTGATGACAAATTTCAACGGTCATCAGCAACGTGTATATATATATATTTAAATGTATGTACATTTATAACACTATACTTTGTATTATATCACCTTTGCATCAAATTACAAATAAAAATAAAAAAAGTTAACACTAATGCGGTGTCTATGAGTCCGACGGTAAATTTGACATCAGTCGCTCTAATTTTTTTTTTTGTTTTGTTTTTTAGTTTGTTTTTTCTTCTTTTGCTGTTTGAGCAAATGGGAAGGCAAAAAAATATTTTTGTGTTACTCTTCCATTCACCGCTCTCGAAGTTTACCCAACTATGATGACTTCCGCTGCTGAGTATCCTTCTTTTTGGGCCAATGTTTAAATTTTTTTTTTACTTACGGCGGATCGGTATGATGATCAAATGTGAGTGTGTTGCTCACGGAAAGAAAATGTTTGGCCTCGGATTATTTAATATTTTAAATAGCCTATTTTTTTATGACTACCGATAGATGTTGTTATCAGCTCATGGGATTAAAATAAAATAAAAGTTAATTAACAGTTAATTTTGCGAGATGTAATCTCATAATTCAGAGGGGGGAAAAATAATTTTGAGATGTTAAAGTCGGAATTGAGAGAAAAATGTGGCAATTAGCCTACCTGCTTTTTNAAAAAAGAATTTTGAGATGTTAAAGTCAGAATTGAGAGAAAAATGTGGCAATTAGCCTACCTGCTTTTTTCATGGTGGAAACGGACTTACATAGCCTATATTGTATCTTGGGAGTGAAAACGCTTTCAACAGTCTGTGATATTCAAAATCCTAGCAAATCTGAGCAGAGTTTGAGTTGTTTAAATCTCTTCTAAAACTCTGGAGGAGAAATTTAAAGTCTTTTTTTTTTCTCAGGAGAAAAAAAATAACGAGTGTCGGTGGCACGTTATTTAAAATGCTCCTTTTTTCATCAGGATTGAGCGACAGCCAGAGGGCTTCGGCATGTTTTCCTTCTCTTTTCACGTGTCGAGTCAAGCATTCAGTGCTTCATGCTCGGCTTGCTTCTTAACTAACCCCTCCGAGTCCCTCTGCCCTATAACGGGCTGTTTTGTTGTGGCACCTCCTGCACTTCAGACGCAGATTGTGTCCCTGCTGGGATCATGACCGGGACACAGACCTCGAGGCTGGAAAAAACAGCCAGCAAATAGCTTCCATAAACGCATACAAGCTGCTTAGATGGCTAATGGTGGCCTATTTCTCCTTTGTTAAATCCTCTCTCTTCACAGAAAGGCCACTGAGAATACAACCACTCTCCTGAGAAGAGAGAGATATAAAGTCCAAAGACTCTGTAAGTGACAGTTTATCACAAACACCTTGCTTTCTTTCAGTCTAAAAGAGAGATTGTTTATTCTAGTGTCTTGTTAAAGGAACAGTTCACCAAAAAAGGAGAATTCTGTCATTGTTTACTCACCTTCATGTCATTCAAACGCGCATGGTGGTATTTTTTTCCTTGGAGTACAAAAGCAGAATTTGTAAAGAGATTTCGTAAGTCAAAAAAATCTCCTTTTGTGTTCCACAGACCAAAAAAAATAAAAAATAAAATAACCTCACATGGGTCTGAAATAACATGGTTTTTGACTGAAGAGGGAAACTTCCAGCAGACAGAAGACACTGGAACATGCTGGTTTTGTTTGAAGGATATCGTGGGATGTGGATCGTACCCTGATGGCATACAGATGCATGTTTTCAGTTTCTGAATTAAATGTGCTGTAAACCCAGCTGTCGTGATTTATTTTACTCTTAATCATGAGGAAGTGCTTATGTAAAAGCGTACCTCCAAGATTAAAACATCACCTGACACCAAATTTAATTTCGCACTGAGATAAGCCAAACTAAATACACGGGTCAGTGAGTGCTTTGAGTTAAACATAAATGAGAAAGAACAACTTCAAACTATTTTATCTGATCTAAGAAAATCACATCTCAACTGTTCAGAATTGATCATAAATTAAGAGCTGAGACTTTGACTTTGGGTGAAGAAAAAACTATCATGTCTAAACATCTCAGTCTTTGTTCTGGTTTGCCAAGATTCCAATTTGCAATCAAGTCAAAATCAGATCTCAAGATGAACTCTCATCAAATCCAGAGCCAAGTGTTACCATGTATGACAACTATTGACTTCATAAACGTAAATTCAATTCTAAAGATTTTTAAGAGAATCGTTTGAGATTAAGGTGATACTTCCTTGAAATGCCTCCTCAGATATGAAAGAGCAACCTTTGATTACTCTGAATTCATAGTCTGTTAAATTTGTTTACTGTTGACTAAGAAAAGACAAAGTCACCTTACATTTTCCTACAGGAAATAAACATTTCAAACTGATATCTCTTTAAGTTCTCTATTGGGTGTCCTATAAATAAATGACATGAAATTAAACGATTAAATTGAGATGTTTGCCTGAACCTATGGAAACCATGTGATAAAAAGTAATTGTGACAATTAACTTTTTTTTCTCACAATCAGAATTGTGAGATATAAATTCAAAATTTGGAGAAATCCGAACTGAGATATAAACACGCAATTGCGAGAAAATTCAGAATTGTAAGATTTATTATTTTGAAAATAATTCAGAAAAATGGCAAATTGTGATATGTAAACTAATTTGTGAGAAAAAAAATCAGAATTGTGAGATAATGCAAAAAAAAAAAAAAAAAAAAAAAATGAGAAAGAAACATCACAGGTTGAAAAGTAAGAATTCTAAGTTAACATCTCGCACTATTTTTTTTAATGAGAATCCTCTATGGCTCCTGAGTTGTGAGCGACCCAAACAAATTTCATCTGACCTCTCGACCAAAACAGGTTATGTTTTTCTGCTCATTTAATTATTCCTCTTTGGAGTGATCTCACGTATTCCCACAGGTCGAGGGGAGGGCTGAGGTTTCTTAAGGTCGCCCATTAACAAAGTCACAAGACCTTAACAAAACTAACAGCATTTCTCATTCACTAACACAATGACTGCTTGTTCTGGTCAACCAACAGTGTGGCCCTTTCTTCAGCGAGGAACTTTAGTCCGAGTGTTTGTGTGAGCTTGTGCCGGTCCCCTGTAATGATGTGTTCTTCAATCTGCCAAACTGAAACAACAATAGAAATGTTTGACCCCAAAGCACCCAGTGTTTTGTACATTTACGGAACACGACTACATAATTACTCATTTAATTTGCCTCTCAAGATGCTCATCTTTTGTGCATGCTGAATGCTAAATCACGCTCGAGGGGCTCGTGTCTGAATGGCTTTGCTAGAACTCACTAAACTCAGAGAATGTCTATTTAATACAGCCTGTGCATTATATTGAGCACTTCTATTAGAATATCCATGAACATAGTTTCTCATTAGTGGTGTTTACTAAAGCTAGTATCACTGTAGCATTGAGTTTTGCACAGGCAATTATCACTCATTTTATTCAGAAAGTGTAAAAATCTAAGCATTAGAAAGTGTAAAAATCTAAGCATTAGTCAGCCTTTCGGTCTCATAAACAACACAATGTTCATAATCCTTCCAATTAGTTGCAGCTTCTCATAAAATTTTTTAGTCATCAGCGGTTCTCTTCAGTACCATTGTAGACATTAAAAACCTCACCATTAGTTAGATTAGCTGATTTGTTTCGGATCATCTCTTAATGACTAACAAACGAAAAACTGCAATATTAATCCTTTCCTGCAGGAATCCGCGATTCTCCTCATATAAGCTTCTTTCATTTCACTTCATCACGTACCAGATCAGGAGAGGAAAGTTATGCTAACTGCAATGTTGTTATTGTTAACTAAAACTAAGGAGGTGTTTTAAACTAAAAACGCAATATTTTTTTATGTGTTTTGGCCATTTACACATCGACTGCGTTTTATGAGTCCGAAAATACGAACTTTTGAAGTTTCAAAGTGCAAGTTTTTGAAAACAATGGCATTATTGTCCCTGTGTAAACTACAAAAATGCGAATTAGTGAAAACGGTGACATCATGTGCATGTGTATTACGTGTTCAGTTTATAGAAATGTGCGAAAGATCAGTGTTTTTCTACAAAGGGACAAAGCCATCTGGCCTGGCATGTATAATATAGCATATTTAGTTTTTTTGGGTTTTTTTTTTGCTGATCTGTGTGAAATAAATTACTAAAACTGAAATAAACAAAGCAAAATAGAAATATTTTTAAGAATACAATAGCACATAATAAAATTAAAATAAACTTAATAAGCTAATAATAAATTAAAATGAAAAATGAAAATAGAAAAATAAAAGCTAATTCAAGATATCAATACAAATATACTGTAGTAGTATATAAATAATGCTACTTTCATTTACTTCATAAAGTTCGTCCAACTCACAATTGCTCTGTAATTCATCCACATTGTTATCTAGACAGGTAAGTGATGAACTGTTTTTTAATTTTTTTTAATGTATTTAGCTATTCATGCATTTATCTCACAAATCGCTGTATGCATTTTAACTGTACATAGCTTTTTCTAGTTATTATAACATATGTTATTTTAAAAGACAAGTGTGTAATTATTCTACAACCAACTTTTTGTTGAACAAGTGTGAGATGGGGGAATTTTTTGGAGCCAGTATTGTCACAGAAATTCACAGATACACATCCTGTTTGTATATACAATTTTGCGGATAGATTTTATCTGCTCACATTTGAAAAACAGCAGCACTCAGAAAGACCATACATTCCTATTTGCATGCTAAGTATCCTAAATAGTGTGCAAGATTACAAATAGTGCATCCAAAAGTAATTCATCTGTGTGAATTTTTCAAGTTTGCCTCTATGATATTAGTATACTTTAAGTGTAATAGCAGAAAACTTTGAATACCCACAACTAAAAAGTACATATATATTTCTGAGAACAGACTGAAAGTATACCTTGTTTTTTAGTTTAAAAAGTAAACTAATAGCTACTACTACTTTTTTTTGTAAGGGCAGCAGCAAAGCACATACTATTAGTGTACAAGACAAGGCTATAGGCAACTTGAGACGTATCCTTGGGCTATGATCATGATGGCTTCTCTCTGAATACTGCTCAGTATATTTCATATGCTGCCTACTACTTTTTTAAAAATAGCAAGTGTACTGTTGTTGGTAAGCATTATGCAACGACTGTATGCAGTCACATTATCTCATTACATTGCATGTTTAATTCAGTGAGTGACATCGAGTTGTCATTTCTAAAGTAAAACGTTATTTAAATCCAATTTTGGGTCACGTTTGGCAGTCAAATAATTAAAAGAGTCAAAATAGACATGTTAAAACTGAAGATCGAGTCGAGCGCATTTGCACTGTGGGATATAGAATTTTTTGTGAATAATATGCATACTGTGCATATATTGTATGTTAGCAGCAGGCTATTCTGAACATAGCAGCCTTACCATGTTTTTAATTTTATTTTTAGCAGCCTTCCCATGTGCCAGTGATGATCAGCACATGCTGCTCCAGTTCACACGCTCATCTGATCTCAGACTGCACTCTGGTGGTCACTGAGGGCCCTGCAACATATCAAACATATCAAAGGCTTTGAGATGGTCATCAGCAGCTCTGATAGGTTAGCCATGCCCCGGTATTTAATTAGAACAAATGCAGAAATATATGAATAAATCTGAATAATATGTATATATACAGAGGCTGAATATATCTGAATATTTGCACAATAAATGGGCCAATAAGATGTTTTGACAAGTTTTGCATAAATAATATAATTACAAACATTAACATTAATAATAAACTAAATCACAAATTAATTCAGACAATTGCTGAAATTATGTAGTTAGGATTGCAAGATTTTGCATGAAATGAAATTGGCCTATACATGTTTGGTTGCAGTTTTCAGTTGCATTAATATGGTGGATGGATGGATAAATAAATACATAAATATATGAAGTATAATATTTACAGTGTAATATACTGAAGTTACGCTACTGTATTGTAAAGGCAGTATTTTAACACTGGCCGGTCCTGCTGGTATTTTTGCATAACCCTGTTGGAAATAGAGGGAGAGAAAAAAAAAAAAAAAATCACAGGTGAACTTTTCTTTCTTTTTCTATTCAAAAATGAGATGAAATGAAACACAAATTAGTCAAAGTCTCAAATTTCTCACGTTTTTCTTACAAGGAAAAGATTCTCACATTTCTAAAATTTCTGAAGCAATCCTACATTT
>SCHK01326465.1:0-10720 GCA_004124795.1 Poropuntius huangchuchieni
TAAGATAACCTGTAAAATGAAAAAAACACATCTTAAGCATGAAGAATAACACAAATGGACTTTGAACGATTAATTGCCGCTTTGAATGATTACATAATTGTGGCATCTGTAATTATAATTTCAATTAGAAAATCGATTAATTGTGCAGCCCTATGGACTATTATAACAATGTCCTTACTACTGTACATATCTGGGTCCAGGAACATTTCAGTTGCAGAAAGCTCTCGGATTTCATCAAATAATATCTTAATTTGGGTTCAGAAGATGAACAAAGGTCTTTGGAACGACATCAATTAATTTTTGGGGGAACTCTCTCTTCAATTCTAAAGGCCAGAAAGAGGGAGGAAAAATGAAACTAGGACTGTTTTGGTACAAAAGAAAAAGTTGATTAACACTATAAATGGACCTCAGAAACAAATAAAGGATTGGAAATATGCTATGACCCGTTTGAGTTATGAAATGACTATAAAATGTTGGGTGTGGTGTATATTGAACTCAGGACTCATGTCAAAGGGAGTTAGTAGACATAGTACCTGGAAGAGGAAAAGAACAGGAAACAGTGTTTTGAAATAGATTACCCATGACTTCCTCTATGACATCATGTACATGCCACTGTTCTTTGCTCTCTTACAGTCAAGTTTGTCTGTCGCCACCGTTGTAGTGATGACAGTAGAAAGGACAAGTATATGCTCTCTGTCCTTCAGCATGACGGATATTTCAGTTTGTTCTTGCTGTAAACCACACTTGCACAAGATTTCGTACATTTAGGAATCAAGTCTTTTGTTCTTAGTGTGCGTATATAGTATTCTGCTATATACACATAACACAGCAGCCGTGAAATTATCCCCAAGAGTTCAAACCCTGTAAACAGCATTTAAGGTTTTGGTTCTAGCTCTGGTTGAAAAGCTGCGCCCTCAAAAGGAAGAGTCTTTAACCGCACGGAACATCTGCAGTGACGTTGGTTCTACTTTCTGTTTGGGGTTCTGTTCTCGCCCGACCGGGCTGTAACCCGCAGACCGACCTGTGGGCTTGAACCCAGGAGAGCGTCCTGTGGGAATGAAGCCCATGGAGCGAGCAGGTGCTTGTCGCCGCAGAAATCTGCCAGAGGTCACGAGGTCACCATAACCATGAGCGTGTGAGAAGGCGTAACCGGACCGCCGTGTGCTTCTTCGGGTGAGCCTGGTGCGGCGCGGACGAGGAGCGGGCTCCTTCATCTGACGCACCTTATACCTCACCTGTATTTAACAATCAAAACGGAAAAGTTCATTTGTGCACACATCTGTCCATCAATTTCAGCAAACACTGTCTCTCTTTTTACTCTATTATTCATTATGCTACTATTATTTTGACACTACTATATTACACACGATTACAAAGACATTTTAATGTGCATACAGTACTTCCTCTAATTCTGTCTTCCAGTTTTTCTCTTTCAGCCACTCACAATGACTACATTTACATGCACATCAAAACTCCATTATTATTTGCCAACATTAGTATTCAGTCATGTTAACACTGCAATCCAATTGCCTGATTCTGTGTGCTTGGTAATAAAATAAAATGAAAAAAAAGAGAAATTGCTACATTCTGTTTAAATGCACTATTCTGGATTCAGAATGCAGTTCTGTGTTTTTCATCTGCATAACAAAATACAAAAAAATGCATTTCTAGAGGGACAATGAGACTGATTTTTTTACTTGAGCTATTAAAAGAAATTAACACAAACGATTATTATTATTATTATTAACGATTGTTCTTTTTGTGTCCGGCATTTTAGGTGGTGTAAAACCTTAGTCCTAATTACATTATCATTGATAAAACTGAGCATATTGTATTATAGGAATATTCTGATAACTGTGTGGAGATAAACCTTATAAACTGCATTATAAACCTATATGGATAAAAATGACAATCTGAATACAGACCTTAAACGGAATTTGATGTGCATGTAAACACACAATCAATTACTGTATATTCAGATTATGCCAATGTGTAATTTGATTGATAAATGATCTTAAAAGCAATTGATATAATAATGGTTAACAGAATAATGATGTAACTTACTGTTATTCGGCGAATAAAAGGAACTGTGAAATAAACTGTATTTGAGGATCAGTACTGTAAGTTTAAGTAACTCTATACCTTGTCATTGATGGTAGGAGAGATCTGGCTGTAGAAGAACCGGTAAGCAACCACAGGCAGCACACACAGTATAGCTGTCAATGCAACAGTCAGCCACACATTGGGCTGGTTTAGACAATTTCGGGCAGTTCCTGTAAAGCACAACATACACACACTGTATACTACACACTTTTTATAACATACGCATGTCAGATTATTGAATGCAACATTATTTTCACATAACCTAAACATTTTATTTCACTGTAATAATCTAATAATATAAATTTAAATGAGAAAATATTAATAATAACAACAAAAACATAACATACTGTATATGTCCATTCAACATATACTATATATATTATACTATATATACTGTATATATATATGTGTGTGTGCGCATACATACTTTTTTTTTTATTTTTTTTTTACATTTTTACCATTTTTGCATCAAAAAAAAAAAAAATAGTATAATATATAATACATATAATATATAGACCAATGCAAGCCATACTTACCTATAAATGCAAAAGAAGATGGACGTAACCGGAAAAGTCCATCAGTGTACATGGTGAAGGTCAATAGGAAGAACATTCCCAAACTTCCCCACACGAATAGATGGTTCACAGCAGTCCAGTATGAGAGGTCCAGCCCCAACTGTATGGAACATAGAGCAGAAATTAGGGGAAAAAAGACTTTTAATCAAATGAATCGCACACATAACTGCAAATGTTAAACTGACCTGTACACACACAGTGACTGTGAGGCAGGTTTGAGTAATCAGTGCGAATGATTGATAGTCTGCACCATCTCTGCCGTCGTCTCTCGCCGTGTCGTATGTGGCAGCGTAAGGCACAAAGAACAGCACTAGAGAGCTGTAACAGCTGTGAAGTGCACACATCATGAAAGCACGTTTACTGAAGTACTGACTCAACTGCCCTGGCACGTACAGCTGAGGGTACTCCAGACTCCAGCCAGCATTCACATCCTGGAGAAACATAAAAAACAATATTAAATCATGTTTCATTTCAACGAACCAGTTCATTTCTATTCATTAATGTATAGTTGAAATGCTACAAGGCCTTATGCATCTTTTTTAACACACAAGAGCATGGTGATTCGACACTGTTTAATGTTCCTTGAAGGCTAATATTTCACAATTGTCTGAATCCAGAATAATCAGAATTGTATTTGTTTGGAAAGATATAAATAAATTTTAATTTCATGTAACACACACACACACACACACACATCCTACCTGGTCAAACAGACTCATTCCCAGAACAGGCAGGGCGGTGTATACCAAGTTATACAAAGTGATGAAGCCTTCATCATACACCGTCTAGAAAGACATGCAAGAACCAAAAATGCTTTTTACTGTATATTTACAAATAATTAAGTCCTCGCAAGAGTAAATGCAAGAAAAAGAAGAGTTTTCAGTTCTGCTGCACTTGGCTCACCTGAGCAGAAAAGCCGCAAAAAAACGCATACCAGAAGTGCACAAAGGTAAAGGTGAAGTTCTTATAGAAGAAGTAGCGCAGGAACTTGCACATGCGCAGGTATGACCAGCGGCCGTGGACCAGCAGGAGGCGCTGCAGGAAACGGAACTGAGCGAAAGAAAAGTCACTAGACAGCACCGCCTGCATCCCCTCCTGACCGCTGATACCCACACCGATATGAGCCGCTGCGGGAGGAGAAGAAAGACGATAAGATTAATATTTAAAAAATTAGAAATAAATTAAAATAAAAATAAAGCTTGAATAATGTGTCACATTGAACAAATCTTAAAAGCACTAATATTAGCACAGCAAAACAATCATAAACAATGAAGTGACTTTTGGGAGTACACTAGCATACACTGTAGATGGACTTAGTGCTACAATGTTATTATTGTTAACTAAAACTAAACTATTACAGTTTTTTAATAAAGCTAAAATAAAATTAAGTACAAATATTAGATAAAAACTAACACTTAAAAAACTTTAATGAAAATGACAAGCTGCTATGCAGCTGACTGAAAAAAGTTTCATTTGAATTACTAAAAACTAAAGTAAAACTGAAATAAATATGATTTTCAAACTAAAAATTAAATAAAAAAATTAAAGCTGTATGGAAATATGAAAATGCATTAAGAAAAACTAAAACTAAAATGTAATATAAAAATAAATAGAATATAATAGAATATTATTCTAAATTATTCTAAAATAACACTGCATTGCTATGAACAAGGAGTAAAAGCAACAGCACTCCAATTGTGATTATATATAACATCTGCAGGAACATTTGAACATTTTTTTATATTCTGTCTAAAATTCCATTTTATATAATAAAACAACATAAAGAAGGTCTTAAGAATGTTTATTTTTATTATGCATCTGTATTGTTGTCAAGCCGAATTCACCTTTAATCATGCTGACATCATTAGCTCCATCTCCTATGGCTAGAGTGACCGCTTTCTTATATTTCTTGACCAGCTCCACCACCTGAGCTTTCTGCAGAGGAGTCACCCGACAGCAGATGACCGTCTTGCACATGCAAGCCGTCCGTAAAAACTCCAGCTCCATGTTGCTCTCCAGAGCGAATGCCTAGGAACACAAGATCCCAACAGGAAATAAGATGGTTTTACTCTCTGCAGCCAAACCCATCTCAGCATCACTTTCAGACATCAGGCAGAAGAAAACACAGAGGAGAGAAAGAGAATTTCTCACCAGGCTGTGTCCATTTATCACCAGTCCGTATTCTCCATTTACGTTTTCATCCTGAACCACTTTAGGAGTATTACCCAGGATAGTCTCAGGAATAAGGAATTTGTCTTGTTCAGTAGCAGGACGCATCTTTAGACGGGCATCCCTTTGCAAAAAAAAGAATTTAAATATAAACACAACAGAAATTCTGTGAAAACATACACAAAACGTCTAAAAACAGTAGCAGGAGAAAAAAAATCATACTGTCGCAAGCAAAATTTTGTCCAGGAAATTGAATTGACATCATTAAAATTTCCCTATAAAATGCCCATTTTGTGGCCGCCCACCCAAATTAGGAATTTTGACTTCGCCCGTGTGTTTTAGCACTCAATACANCGCCCATTTTGTGGCCGCCCACCCAAATGAGGAATTTTGACTTCGCCCGTGTGTTTTAGCACTCAATACATGATACATATTATGTCATCTGCATGAGATATGTTACCTCAGTTCCTGTCTGACCTCCTCGGGTGAGTTAGCTGCAACAATAAACACGTCGTTCATCTCCTCCCTCAGCAGGTTACATGAGTAGCCAATGTTCTCAGCGGTCTCTGATAGAGAGACAGACAGACACAAGAAAGTTTTCAGAGGGCCATTTGGTAAGTTATCATCAATGGAACTTAATTAACAATCCTGCCAACCATGAACACACAAGCACACACACGCACACACACAAATGGTGGGTAATCAGTACATTACATAACAATTATAAATGACACAATCACTGACCTCATTATGTTACATAACTGAATCATTGCACTTTCACAATATAAAACATAGAGGTTTTAGTTTAAATAAAAAATAGTCTTTGGGAAGAGATTGTGTTGCTTAATGCCTCTCCTCTCTTCATCACATGAGATGCACAGCACAGAAAATGATTTAGGCAATGCAAACACAGTCAGTATTGGGGATGTGATTAAGGGTCTCAAATACCATAATGAAATTTTAGAATTAATAATGAAGCACCTTGCTTGTCACCAGTGAGCACCCATATTTTGATTTCGGCTTTGGCCAGCTGTTCAATAGTCTGAGAGACTCCATCCTGAAGTTTATCCTCTATTGCACTGGCTCCGATTAACTACACAAAAAGAACAGCACCGAAACACTTTAGCATGATATTCTATAAAAAATGTTTTTTTTTTTAAATATTAAAACAGCCAATATAAAGACTATAACCTCTAATTGTGCTTTTGTGTGTGTGTGTTTTGTTCATACCATCATGTCTTTCTCTATCTCCTCATATAGTTTCTCCAGTTTCTCCTCCCGGTCCTCCAGCGCCACACTGGACTCATGGTGGCGCTGTTTCCACTCTGAAAAATATTCCTCATCCAAATCCTTATATGCTAGAACAAGAGTTCTCAACCCCTCACCAGCAAACTCCTACAGAGGCACAGAGAAAAAGATATTGAAAGAAAGGGCAAGATTTAAGGTATATGTTCTGTAACTCTGTGAGTGACAGGCACTCCTATTGTGGGTAAATCTGAGAGTTTTCTATGGAGATCACCTGCTTATGATGTTCTATTTGAGTTTAAAAATAATCAGTTCACTGCCTATGTAGACAGAAGTCAGAAAGGCAGCTCACAAGGATTTGGAACAGAGCTATATTGTCTAAAGTGTGTGAGATAGCATGTGAAGCTCCTAGAGAGATAAACAAATATTCTCTTTATAGTCTCACTAGAGCCCTCTGGTGTTGACTCACATTGAGGTGCTCTGTGGTGACCTTCATCAGTTCGCTGCAGGAGGGATGTAGTCTCTCATATATGATGGTGTCTGCCCCTTTACAGTACAAGGAGAGCTTGCCCTCTGGATTACGAACTGAAAAAGAAAGACCACAAATTTAACACATAAAATACACACTACATGAGAAGAGCCATAGAGCCTTCTTAAAGCAATAGTTCACCCTAAAAAGACATTTTGCTGTAAATTTACTCACCACCAGGCCATCCGAGATGTAGATTAGTTTGCTTCTTCATCTGAGCAGATTTTAAGAAATTTAGCTTTTCAGTGCTTTCTCACCAATCGGTCCTCTCCAGTGAATGGGTGCCGTCAGAATGAAATTTAAAACAGCTGATAAAAATGTTGCTATAATCCACATGACTCCAACGCCACGTGACATAAAACGATGGATATGTGTAAAAAACAAATCCTTCATTAAGAAATTTTTACTTTAAACCATCACTTCCGGTCACATAAATCAGCCAATAATCTGTAATAACAATTCCTCCAGTGCTTGATCTGTGTATATTTCTCTCCTGATTCAGATGAAATGACTTTTTCACTGAAGAAAACCAATATTATGGATAGGGGACTCTTATTTTAGCCAGAAACAATGAATTGAAGTTTATAAAAAGGCCTTAATGATGTGTTTATAACAAATGCACAGCTTTTCGCTTCACAAGACAATAATTAATGTGTCAGATTATTGTGGTTTTATCAGCTGTTTGGACTCTCATTCTGACGGCACCCATTCACTGCAAAGGATCCATTGATGAGCAAGTGATGCAATGCTAAATATCAGCAAAACTTTTCTTATGAACAAACACATCTACATCTTGGACGGCCTGAGGGTGAGTACATTTTCAGCAAATTCTCATTTTTGGGTAAACTGTTTGTTCTATCAAGAGTAAGCATACCAATTACAGACATCCTTTTTCGCACATTGTTAAAATCCAGAATGGCTAGCAGCTCATAGCTCCTCTGAACCCCCATCTCCTCTATTGTCACTGTTTCAGGGCTGCGTGAGCGGAACACAAAGCCGAAATTACGCGCCGCCGTGACCAGAGCGCCCTCATCAGGAGACTGGGCCTGGTACACTAGATCACCTACAGAGTAAATTAAGAGTAAATAAATGAATTAATTTAAAAAAAAAAATCACAATGTATGTTTTAATGTACACATAACATGCACATTATACACAACCACTTACCCTCCTTTTTCTCTTCTGCCATGACAGTGTGACAGAGAGCGAGTAATCTGAAGAAAGCATGAACGTCTGGAAGCTCCAGCTTTATAGCCTCTACCAGAGTATGATCATAAAAGAAGAATTTGGGGTCTGCAAGCCGGTTAAAGGAGAAATCCACCGGTGTCATTTCCTATTACCAAATGCAAACTCATTAACCCAGCAGACTCATTAAAATCCCTTGCGATTGTTTGAGACTTTGTTTCTCACCTCTGTGATCTCCAGCCTCTGTCCACTATAGTGGTCAATAAGATCTCCTGTAGAGCAGAGAAAACACACTTTCAAGTTCAAACAGTATCTGGCTGTTTGATCACTGCAGGGGAGTCTTATTTCTTGGCAATCTTTTGCAATAATATAGGCCTATAAATATAATAAACCACTGATGCATGTGGGATTGGTCCTGACCATAAGATTTCCCATTAATGGAGCATTTGTTGAAGGTCATGATGTTCTGGGTGAGCGTGCCGGTTTTGTCTGAGAAGATGTATTTGATCTGACCGAGCTCTTCGTTGAGCGTTGTGGTTCGAGCCTCAGCTGGCGTGTCAGATCGTGCATGATACATGTTCCTGTCCCAGTTGATGTAGTAACTGTTGCCTAACCGAATTACTTCCATACTGCAATATAAAAACAGAGAATGAAAATGACATTCTTTTCTTAAATTACTGCAAGCGCTTTTGCATCATCGGCATGACAAGTTTAGTCAAAGGTTTAATTGAAAAATTACAGCAGCATTACAGCAAAAGAGGTGGTCTCAGACATTTTTGAAGACATTACATGAATACAGTCCATGAACACACTGTACCTGACATATAATGAGATGGGAACCACAGTGTTGAGGATTATAATGTAAGACCAGAAAATGAGGAACGCTGACAACGCAGTGCTCTGTTTTCGTAGAAGAAATGCATCGAACTTTGACCCTGCATTGTTTTCCCAAATCCAATTTCCCACAGCCAGAATAATACACATCAGAGCCAGAAGCCCAAAAATCTACAAAGAGATCAAACGAGTTACCAACCATCTGCTGAAATACTAACCAATTACAAATATAGCCTTCTATTAATATGTTCACTTTTCTGTTAATTGTTATTGTTTATAAACACTATAGTCTCATAAGGCTGCATTTACTTAATAAAAAATACAGTAAANCATTAATATGTTCACTTTTCTGTTAATTGTTTATAAACACTACTGTTCCAAAGATTATGGTCTCATAAGGCTGCATTTACTTAATAAAAAATACAGTAAAAACAGTAATACTGTGAAATATTACTACACTTTAAACAATGTTTCTATTTTAAAATTGTATTTATTTCTAAAATTAATTTATAAAACTGAATGTTCAGCATCATTACTCCAGTCTTCAGTGTTACATGATCCTTTAGAAATCTTTCTAATTTGCTGATTTGGTGCTCAAAGGTCTTTTTAATATAAGTGTTGAAAACAAGAGTAAAAGTGTTTAGCCACTTTTGTTTAATTTAATGTAACCTTGCTAAATAAAAGTATTAGTAGGCCTACATATACATGTACATACATATGCTGTATAAAAGGTGGAGCTTATCTTGAGGTAAAAGAACTATAGATGAAACATTTAACTTACAAAGAGCACCAGTACATTCATGAGTCGATCGATACTTGTCCTCTTAAAGGTGCTTTTCCCACAGTTCTGCATCAGTTTAGTCTCTGGGCCTGAAGACATAACATATATATGAACCACAATACTTTTCCTTAAGGACAACAAACCTCTATAATGATTTCAATCATAAATCCAGAATATTATTTGTTTAAAAGTCAGTTTTTGTCTAGTCTATTTAGTCTGTCGGCTGGAAACCCATTTTACACCCTCAAAAGCATACACCACACACATTCTCTGCAGTAATAAAAGGGGAATTGAACTGGGACGCCAGACAGCTCCAGAGCACACACCACACATCTGCCTGAATTTATTACCTGCAAACAACACCAGGCCAAAACACCAGTCTGTGTTTCTGAGCGTGCAGCCCCTCAGCAGGACTCGCTCGTTGTCCAGAGAGTATTTCTGTGTGCCGAATGTCAGCGTGCCTGTGAAGCGATCCAGGCGGTTGTTAGGAGGCTCACAGAACACCTCCCCTGAAGAAAGACCAGAGGAAAATGTTATTGCTCAGAAGTTGAAAAGACTTAGAAGTTGATAACATTTGGGAGTTGCCTCAGTTACCTTTTTTTGTGTGTGAGTTGCATAGCTCAGATCATTTGGTTTTGGAAAAAATTGATACTTTGCACTTATTTTAGCAGACTTTAGTATCTTCCGAGCACAAAATGAGACTATTGTTCTCTTTTGAAACTCTACAAGAGACATGTAAGCTGGGATTTTGCTTATGAGGGTTTTATCTTGTTGTCTAGTAAAAAAGTTGAGATTCCTATTGAAGAACACAGCAAAAAAAAAAAAAAAAAAAAAAACATTTTAAAAGATAAAAAGATTTACTATTTTCCATATTTGCAAAAAACAAATAAGAGAAAAAATAGATTCGGAAAGGGTAGTGTGTTGCTGACTCAAGTTCCTTTCCTAAATTATTAACTAGTAAAGACTTCTTATGAGATTAATATCTGCATAAAGGAGAGATGCTGGAAGAATAATCAGAGTAGGCAGGGTCAGGAATTGTTTATATGTCCTCCCTCACAGCTGTGACTGTTTTGATTTTGGACATGCTAATCCCCCTTTGGCTGTCTATAAATGGAGTATGACCATGGAGTTACCCGCAGAAAAATGACAAAATCTCACACACATCTCTTAAGTGTGTTCATTGTCATTTGTATAGGATACGACTTCAATTTTAATCTTTAAAATAAGGCACCTTCACACAACCAAGAAAATTTGATGATCATCAGCTTACCCCCAGGGCATCCAAGATGTAGGTGACTT
>SCHK01326536.1:0-11016 GCA_004124795.1 Poropuntius huangchuchieni
TTGTAAAAGTGCATGTAGCATTATATGACCCCTTTAATAAGCAAAAAATTAGGAGTTTGAGGCAGAAGTGGTAATTAATAGTGAGAACTGAACCTTAAAATAAAGTGTGGCCACACTTTTTTATTTTTTATGTTTTTTTTTTTAATTATGATGCATGTTTAGCTGTGATGCCTGCTGTGTGCTAGTCTCTCTTACAGTGTTGTAGGCTAGTTTGTACAATTTTCATATTATTACATTCCTGCAAAGAAATCCTAAAAAAAATTGCTTGCATTTGTTGTTCTGCGGCAAAACATTGAATGGTGACTGAGTGCAACCTGGATACACCAGGGATAAGGCTATATCTCACAATTGACTTTTTTTTTCTTTTTCAATTGTGAGTTTATTTTTAACAATTCTTACTTTTTTTCGGAATTGAGAGTTTATATCTCGCAATTCCGACTTTTTTTTGCCACGTAGTCTGAGGAAATCAACTCACACTTGGGCCACCCACACTTACAAGGCTGTGTCGTTTAGCAGAGTTCAAAGGTCTCACAGAACGCTCTGATCTACACTCAGCCATTCGTTTCAGAAGTTCAGGGATAGAAATAAATGTGTAGAAAGAAGTGAGGCTGCATGTGTGACCGCCATCACTCCACAAGAATACCGACACCCTAAACGCTCATATCTAACCAGCACTGAAACTGTATTATGTCTCTATTAGTGGCACAGAGGGCACCGCAAGCAGAGGTCAAAGAGAGGTAAAAGGTCAGAGAGTCAATAGGTGCTAACTCACCACTGTCAACACACACAATCATATGAGCGACTGCTCCCGTCCAAACCCACTTCTGAAAGATCTAGTACATTACAGATTTGAACTAAAAGAATCTGCTTTTTCTCCCCATTTTGATAAATATTCAGAAAAGTTAAATATAAATCATTAGCAATGACTATTTTCTTTTCCTTCACATAAAGGTTCTTTCAAACAGAGGTTTGGGGCAAAAGAGTGAATTTTTAAATAATGTCACAGGCATGTGTTTTTAATTAGTAGGTGTTCTCATGATGGTTTTTCTGTTCTTTTTATGATAAGGTATTTATGAAGTGACGGTAGATCTGAAGGTCGGCCCTTGAGGACTTTTATTGTTTAAATGTGGAGGGTTACGTTTCAATTTAAGCACTCACACTAGAAAAAGCATAAATATTGAGACTAAGTGGGCCAGCCGTAAAACTACAGCACAGAGACAGCGCTGTGACAGAGAGCAGACACTCATTCCACTACTGAGGGAAAAACCACACTTAATTAAACACTAAACGAGCATCTGAAATAGCAGCCACATAAAACCCACCAATACCTGCGCAGAATGTGGTTTCAGAGCAAAAGGGAAATGTTATATTTGATAATAGTGTCAGAAAAGAGATGTTTGATCATATACAAACTATAGGATCATTACTTCAAAACGACGTGAATGTCCTCTGCTGCAGCCCAATGCATCTGTTGTGTCTAATCATAGTTCAGGCCACCTAATGAGGCCATGAAAGAGAGATGCTCACATTTCAGGACGGCCTGGGTGTCTTACATTGCTTACAGCCCAATAATTACCTCAAATTACTCTCCATTTCTCTTACTAAAGAGAACAAAAATACTAGAACAATAAGGACAATAACGGACCAGTAATGCATCAAGATAAAGTAGTGAATGGTAGAGAAAACAAATATGGGAAATTGCATTTCTTTTCAAATGTAAGACATTATGGAAGCCCATTTCCACCACTGAATAAAAAATGAAAAAGGTAATTGTGACTTTTTATTTCACAATTCAGACTTTTCAGAATTGAGTAACATACACTCACAATTGTGAGTTACGAAGTCAGAATATAAGAGACAGATATAAACTCACAAAATTTAACTTTGCAATTATAAGAAAAGTTAGGTTTTTTTCCTCAGAATTGGGCTTAACTCACAATTTTGACTTTATATTTCAAAATTCTAAAAAAAAAGTAGTCAGAATTGCGGGGGGAAAGTCAGAATTGCAAGATTTAAACTTGAAATTGTAAGAAAATAGTATTTTTTTCCTCAGAATTGGATGTTATAACTCGCAATTGCAAGTTTATATGTCAAAATTATTTTTCACAGATGAATAATAAAAATTATTGTCACTGATTTATCTTCTGTTGCACGGTACTAAAAGTGACAGCAGTTTGTTTGTTTTTTTGGGTTTTTTCCTAAAATGGTTAGAAAGGGTTGTCTTATGAGGTTTGCAGCCATATTTTGGCGCATGACTTCTGTTACACGTTTCAGAAAAATGACTTGCAAGTATCAGGAAAGTGTTTCATTATTTTCCAAAGGGGTGTCACAGTTTCAGTCAAGAAGCACATAATTCAGTTTTATTTGTGTTCCCTCTGTCTTCTTGCGCTTGAATACGGAGCCTGTAACTGGATCCATATCCAGACTTTTGTCCGAGGTGCGGGATCACTGTGAACTTGATTATAGCACAATTTGCTAAAGTGCTTTTGAGGAGAGAGGGTGATGGCAGATGCGTGGCTATAAGGTGGCTTTGAAGCAAGACATGAGTACTTCTGCAGGTCAGTGAATCTCCTGAACTGCTCAGCACCCTCCTCCAACTGAAGCTGAGAGCCACACAGGAACTCACAGCTTCATGAATGGACTATATTAAATGTCTTTGAGGCTCACTCTGTTCCTTTAACCAACTGCAAATGACGTATATACTAGTATGTAACCAGAAGAGTGTCCAGAAAAAGAATTCATCAAGCCTTCTTAATGTGTTAACTAATTCAATCAAGTATTTATGAGTTTGTCAAGCCAATCTTATTTATTTTAGCATTTTAAACAATATACTCTGTTAATACAGTAAAGCACTAATGTCTACAATTCCGTCAGCATTTAGTAACTGATAACTAAGATGTATATTTAGGGGTCATTTACACAATACCATTTCAACTAAAAACTTTGAATGCATTTTGGCCGTTTATTTACATGACAGCAGCTTTCAAAGTTCAAGTTTTTGAAAACAATAGTGTTATAATTAGAGGTCGACGATGTATCGGTTTTGCCGATTAATCGGCACCGATAGTTAATTGCTTGAACTATCGGCAAAAATCCATGCTTTTTCCACAATTTTCCGGGTTGCATCCATTTAAATGTCCGCTGTCATTATACAGTGCGAGAGCGGCTTCTAGACGAGGAAATCACTGACACCTCGTGCTGTTTGTTTTGACACGTGACACTGCGCGCTGCACAGAGAGGGACACCTCAGACGCGATTTAAATGCAGCCGACTGAAAATCCTGCCTGAGCGCCATTCATATGGTTTTCCATTAAATTACATTATATTTGTCCCAAATTATTGTTAATGTACATAACGACTTCACCCTAGGCTGTGAAATTGTGTATTGTGCATTTTTCAGCAAAACGTTTGTCTTTCTGTGGCTCTAATAAAGTAAGTTTCATATAGAGAGCTGCCATATAAAGTGCACTTTCTCTTTCTGTTTGCTCTGTTCATTTAAACACCTAAACTTCAAAGTCATCTATGCTGCTTCATTCACTCTTGAAGTAAACTTTTTCCCAGTTGGTGATTATATAAACCAAATCCACTTTTGCTAGTTAAACGATGGGAAAATGGTCAGCGCGCCCAGGAGCATGGTCGAAATGGGTTGTCCCTGTTCTCTTAATAAGTAATGGGTGTTTTCGGGCATAACGTGCAATAGCCGCAAAGACTGAACGCGTCTCCGGAGAGGAAACGGATCTGCTCATGCGCAAGCAAATAGGTAGCCTAATTATGATACACGCAATGACTGTCCATCATTACATTTTTATATGTAGCCTACACAATAATATTCTTTTACACTGTAATCCTTTAGTTTTTAATATGTAAATATTTTTAATATTAATATGAGAACTGCATCGGACTGAAACTAACAAACACACGTGCGCTGCGCCTTGCAGCGTGAGAGCATACATACAGTATCCATATGTATGTCATTTCAATGCTATGGCATTAGTGTAGATATTTAAAGATGGCCATCTTTAAGCATGACTTTTGAAATGAAATGTAAACACTTTACAATAAAACTCGGTCTGTAATATTAAGATTATTGAGAGCTGTATAAGCATTTTTGCTTGTTAGAGTGTGTTAATTTAAAATTTATTATTACTAATAACCTACATTTTGTTTATTTTTAAGTTTTTTCTGTTAACATTTGTTAATAAACTATGAACTAACTTTAATGATCAATATAATAATTATATATTATAATGTCCCCTAGAATCAAACTGTGGTCAATGGCACTGAAGTAGTTTGGAGTCAAAGGTTCATGAAAAACTAAACTACATTTTTTAAGAGTTTAACAGGTTTTTGTGTTTTAGACATTATAGACAACATTGCTGGTATCAGTTAATCCATTAATATAAATTTCAATTAATTCCTAATAAGGTCCATTGCAGTTCCCTGGAGTGATGCATATTTATCTATGAATTTTGTCAAACATTAACAAATCCTTATGACACCACACATAAAACGATAAACATAAATGAATCCCGAAGGACAGTCTAATCACACAGATAATGAAACAAATATACATTGAGCTGTAAAAGCAAATTCACTATGGTAAAACTTTTCAGCTGCTCTGCCATCAACCTGTAAGAATAGAATGCAACTCTTTAAAAAACAAACATTATGTGTCATACAAGCTTCTGCAATATTTATCTTAAGTCATTTGAATTTTTTTTTTTTTTTGGTATGGTGTAGAATAAAAAAAGTTAGCAGTGAAGATACTGGTTAATACAAATGAGATTAAACCCATTAAGTGTATTATTTAAAGAATTATTTAATTATGCCAGGTCTGTAGTAAGTTCATTGTTTGTGTTTCTCTGTGCATTTTAATTAAACTGCCTACAGAATCTGTCTGAGAGTGAAAACAAAGAGCACTTTTGCAGCATCAGCCTCTGGTTTCTCTGTACTGCATTATACAATCCACAACATTTGGATGCGTTTAATGAATGTGAATATGTGGCAGTATGTGTCTACTGCAGCGCCGCCCACAACAGGGCTCTTCCCCTTTAAGATGTGTCTGTACGAGTGGATATAATCTAGGGTTCTCACGACAGCAGAGAACTGAAAAAAGTGCCAGTGGACATGTACAGTTTTTTAAAGAGTTGCATACTAACTATGAATTTGAAAAGATACCAACCTGCAACGCCAATATCTGAAACAATGCACCAAGCTTTTGTTCGACAAACTCTATTTTTGTAGTCCGGCAAAGAATCATCATAAAGGACAGGAAAAAAATATATATATGCATGCATGTACATCCTTCATGATTTTATCTCAGCACAACTGAGATTCCCACCAACTCTCATTTGTCAATGTATGTGTACGACAAGAGCGCATTGCAACAAAAACTCACTGTTCAAAACGAAAGAGCATCACTTGTTTCCTCTGTCCTTTCTTAAAACATCCCCTGAAAACATTAGATTTGCAGCGTTGTGTGACACGAAGTAATGTATCTAAACGCATTTCATCATAGTAGGCAAAGATGAAGTTTTAAAATTCCTTTGTTTGATCAGAATCTAGAACAAGACTTATTGATAATCTGGACTGTTTATTTTTTAGCACTACATGGTTTTTCTAAGCACTATATATGTACACAGTATAAAAGCCCTGCCTACATTTCTCTTCAGAAAGACAGACAGATTAGTAATTCCCACATTTCTAGGCTCGGGTAGACGGCGTCTCCTCTCGGAGCAATCGGCCCTGCAGATCCGCACCATCAATGCAGAGACTGGGCCTGCCAATTAGAAATAATTAGGCAGTTATTGCAGTGGCGAGTCTTTTTAAGTGCACATATAACGACGCAATGATGCTGATTAGTGGGCTCAGAGTGAGCGCGGCTCAAACGGCCAGCGAATAATTATGCCAGTGATCACAAAGCCATTGCGTGCCTCTGTACTTCACCTTAATGCATTTCAAAACGCCACTTAATTACGGCCCGTAATTAATCCACCATTAATTGCAGGAAGAGCCCAGTTTACCTCGCTTCGTTTCTAATTATCATCTTATAAATAGTTATGGTTCTAATTAATGTGTTCATTAGGCAGGATATTTTCTTTCAAAGTCGTGCTCGGAGCCAAAGATTCGGCATGTGCTCTCAGAAGCCTGGTCAGCCAGAAGGTGAGGCCATTCTACTCGCACTGGCTTTTATTTTACTACATTCAACCTCCTAATTGGCATTTAAAACGCAATTTGGAAGAACTTCAAGAAGGGCTTAAATGGGGGATGGATAGCAGGAAAGAGAGACCGATTCATTTTGTATTAGTTTCCAATAGCAGAGCCTTGAAAAGGAGGCAGCCGCCACACATAACTTTGAATAGGATGAAATAAACGGAGTGAATGAGCAGCCAGCCATGGCTTTAATTCCCACAACACCATGCTCTCAATGGACGCTCACGTGACGGACAGAACACAAGCATCTTTTTAAAGGTTATACCAACAATTGTTGCAATCTTCACACATGATAGATGGACATGAGTTCTGACTTTGGGGAATGCTGTGAAATCTCAGGGTGAAAGCACAGATAGCTTTAATAATTAAGCATCTGACCATTCACTCTAATGGGCCTGCAACTACTTAATATTGACCATTCAGTGCTTAATTCTGTTCTGTAGACACAGCTGAACTTGACGACAGGTAAATGGCTAACAATGCAAACAGCCAATCAAAAGCCTTGTTTCCATCCGCCATATCATCTATCAAGCTTCACTGAACTGTCAGACATACTTTACTGTGGTAAAAATTGTCCAAAGTGTCCCTTACACATTTTTCAAGTGATAATGTCAATGTTCTTGACACATGCCCTTTTCGACCCAACAAGAGCTGCATGGGCAAGTATAGACAAAAACAAAACTAAGACATTTTTAAAGTATTTTAAAGGTGAACTACCTCTGAACTACCTTTAAACATGCTCCAGTCTGGATATGGACTATAACTCACTCCACAAGCGACGCTGAGCTTACTATGGCAGAAACCACTCTCATGTCTGCTCCACGAGTGTGTATTTTGATGACTATTTTTTTAATTCTCTGCTGCTTTGGATGGAAATCAATCGATGTGCATTTCCTTTCATGAACCATGTGAGAATGGAATGACATATCTCTGTTCTCTGCAGCTCTTTGCATCAACTGTAATTCAGACTTTGCATGCTTTAATTTTTCTCTGTTTTAGGGTTTCATGACCTTTTAAACTTTAAATTACAACGCATTTTAATGAGGAAAAGACCGCAGCCTGAGATCCCAGTGTAGACGGAAAGGAGGATGGTTTGACAATTTTTATTTTGCTTTTAATGCATCATTTATCAAAGTTCAATGAATAACGAAGCACTTTAAATTGGTTAAAAGAAACAGCCAAAGCGTGCATCGCCTTTACAAACACAGAGTTTGTGCATGTGCATGCTAAAAATAACCAGGTGAGAACGGTGTGTCCGTGTGTAAGGCAGCGTTTGCAGACAGCGCCCAGGGGAGACGGCTGCTGCTGGATGTGCTGAAGGAATGGCTGGATGGAGGGGTGGGGTGATGGGGCAGCGGGAGAGAGCTGCGCTCGCGGCTAGCCAGGGATAAAAGACCCCTGCCATGTCACTCACTTACGCCCCTCTTTGGTAAATAAAAGTTTCTGACAACAAAGGCCAGCAGCGTTTGACTAGCCTTTAGAGGAGATAATAAAAAAAAGCACACACTCGGGACAGAGGGAGAGAAGAAAGAGCGAGGAGGAGGAGAGGAGAGCTGCCTCTTAGATTGAGGATACTGAAGCATGTTGATTTGATGAAACGCAGAACACACACCTGAACCATGCCAGAACACACATGCTAAAAGAAGCTTAGGCTTAGCTTTGCATCGAGTCAGCTAATGTGCACGAGAATATCGTTAGGTCCCTCTCTGGAGCTGCGCCAGCGTGTTTAGGAGGGGTTATGGAGAGACGTTAACCCCCACTGTGAGCCCCAGGAGCAAAGCACATGAGAGATCCCAGAGAAAAAAAAAACTAAACAAAAACAAAACCTAGCTGATTTCCTGCTCCTTCTGTAGAAAATACATGCAATACCAATGCTAGCCATTCAAAGAAAAACAGCAACAATAAAAAACTAACTAAAATCTAGCAAAGATCACTGCTATGCCACCATATCACTGATCTTTTGCTCTCTAATGAAGAAAACGGTCAAACATGTAATGAACAGGCTTATACATACGGCTTTGTAGATGCAGGTACCTTCGAAAAACAAAATGTATGTAATATGGTGCATGCAATTCATGTCTCGTGTCTGAATCATATTCACAAGACGAGTGCCAATGAACGTCAGAACACATGGTTTGGCAGACTTGCTCTGATCATAATTTAATTTCCATTGTAAATGCTGACTCTTTAGTTTGTGTGTATTGTGTAATTCTGATATAGAATAGAGATAAAGCCAGAAATGACTACTTCTTTAGCCTGTTTTAGGTTACAGCGTTGCTTGAACAAACTACATTTCCCATTATTCTTTGTAGCAGAACAAGAGAAGTGATAAAACGCATAGATAATTGCTTAGTTACCCATGCAACATGCAACCGTCATTGGTCATGGTAGTGTAAAACACCCGTCTTTGACAAAAAGTGGACAAAAGAGAAAGTAATATGTGACTGCCCAACACATCCACTGTGCTGTATTTAGTGAAGAGTCATTATTTTTTATGCATGCATCTCTTGAGCTTTGTGCTAAAGCAAGGGTCTTCAACCAAGGTTCCGCAAAATAACCAAAAAATAAAAAATGGGTTCAAAAAAAAAAATCAAAAAGTCAATTTTAAATATAAGCACCCTGAAACGAAAGCAAGAGCACTCTCAGTTGATACTGGAACAATGTAATATTCTTAGCCAAACAGATTCAGCAAAAGCTGCATTGCGTTTTTTAGTTTGAGTTCTAGAGAATGCGAAATGTTCCTATTTACAGTGTGTTTTCTGTAAATACAATTGTGTAAACTGGCAGTGGGCGGGTTTCACAAACCTAAACAGAGACCGTCATTCCGGCCTGGAACGCACATTTTCAAAGGAGAATTATTGAGTGTAGAATTGTTTTTCAGATAAACGAGTATGTTAACTTAGCATGTTTTTTTTTTTAGATATCTGCAAACATATTATGTTATTTTTCAAATGCAAATAACTAATGAATTTGAAATGTATTTTATGTATATGACAAGTTTAGGGACTTAGGGACACTTGAATCTGTTTGTTATCTGATTATTGTTCTTGAAATAAAGTCTATGGTAACCCACAGAATCGCTAGGTAGAAAGTTCTGAACATTGGCACAGAGATAGAAGAGGCTTTGAGCTTCAATCTGTTCAATTTGAGGGTCAGTCTTTCAATCCCTCTAGAGTTAAGGGTCAACGCTGCACTGATGTTTAGGGTAATAACTTTTGAACCATAAGGCCTAGCAACAAAATTCATATGTAGTCTCCTTCCAGAGCTCAAGCAGAGATTTCCACATTTAAATTTTTCAAAACATGTTTTCTCGCTACTCCCCTTAAAACTTTTGCTCAGATGCCTGTGACAATTTCTGATATTTACAGAAATTGTTATTAAGAAACATCTTTATTAATCTGATGACAAGCAGACCAAATTATGATTGGGATTGTTTCTCAGCAAAGCTCTAGCACACTGATACAAAACTTGGTACATGTCATCACAAGCCTAACTTGAGGTTACATATTCTGCACAGCACTGGTAAAGAATTATGAAAACTGGTTATTTTCAGGGCAGTCAATTTACCTTGTTAAGGGGGGTCAAGATTTCCCAGGTCTGCACGTACAACAAGTGGGCGAGCAATATGCTAATGTTTCACGTTGATGTAACCATGAAACTGCCTGGGCTTCGTTTTAAAAATGATTCATTTAAATCATTCAGAGTCGAGTCTTTCTTTTGAGAGAATAACTTTATACATGGTGCACTTTCAGATTTAAAACGTTGCAGGATGTTTTCATTCACTTAGAGCTGTGTTACACACTTCATGAAAGATCATTTTCAAAACTCCATAATAGTGGCACTTTAACACATTTAATGCACCGCAGCTTAGAATGCAGATGAAACTGGTGAGTCAATGATTCAATGACTTATTAATGAAGTCACTTTCTTTGTTCCTGAATGAATCACCCATTTGAAAACAACAGCTATGTTTCCATCCAAAGTTGTGAACTTAACTTGTGTGCTAAATTAGAATATTGCATAAAACAACTGTGAATAAAGCACAGTTACTATCCAACGAGTCAAAGAGAACAAATTCTCTGGCACTAAATATCACTAAGAAAAGTAGGAGAAGCCATTGAATATAATAATTTCCATATATAATAATTAATGCTGTAAATCAATTAAAAAAAGTAACTGGTTTGTCAAGCCATGCAAAGTCACATGACTTTTTTACATGAAGGAATTCATAAGACAAATGCGGTTCCATCAAAACCACCTCAAAAAATATCATAGCATTATTTATGAACATGCAATTACAGTGTAAATGGAGTCATGACTCATCATGTACTTAACTGAATTAAAAAATTTAAGCATTTGACAGTCCTAGGTATTCATGCTTATATTATATATGCTTCTGAATATTCAGGTCAAAATTACTGCAACTGGTCTCTTTAGACTCAGTGTGGCATAAAGTATCAAATGATACCCAATTTTCCCATGTCAGCCATTTTAAGATTCTGCCATTTTCACAAAACTTGATAAGTGTCATTCCCCTCGAACGAGCCTGAAAAATGATATGGTCTGCATCACTTAGCGGTCAAAACAAGTAAATCATAACTTCTGCTGATGGCATATATTTACAGGACTCATGTCATTCTTTCTGACATGCCAAAACAACAATACTATACGTATATTTACATTCATCAAAGCACAATTAACAGTATAAAAACATGACAAAAAGCTTTTAATTAGAATTTTGTAAACTGGAATTCTACATAGACGTAATAGAAATGTATTTTTAAAATGTTTTTTTTTTTTTTT